>CABHPH010177892.1:0-49659 GCA_902168325.1 Peromyscus nudipes | reverse complement strand
TTTATGTGAAGATGTGTTACATTTGTTTATGCTGCATTTGTTTATGTAAAGATGTCTTATATTTGTTTATGCTGCATTTGTTTATGTAAAGATGTCTTATATTTGTTTATGCTGCATTTGCTTAATGATGTTAAGATGTGTTGCTGTCTCACCTTGCCTGCCTAAGGCACCTGATTGGTCTAATAAAAAACCAAACGGCCAGTAGCTGGGCAGTAGAGGGATAGGCAGGGTTGGTGGGCAGAAAGAGTAAGTAGGAGGAAGAGAGAGAAAATGAGAGGAGAGAGAAAGAGGGGGAGATGGCTGATGCCAGACAGCTCATGGAGTAAGACATACAGAGTGAAAGAAAAGTAAAAAGCCCAGAGGCAAAACGTAGATGAAGAGAAACAGGTTAAATTAAGTTATGAGAGTAGTGGGACAAGCATAAGGTAAGGCCAAGCATCCATAAGGAATCGTAAGTCTCAGTGTCATGATTTGGGAGCTGGTTGGTGGCCCAAAAGATAGCCTGCTACACAGGGGTTGTAAGCCACAGGATGTGTGAGGGCTGGGAACTGAACTCAGGTCCTCTGGAAGAGCAGCAAGTGTTCTTAACTGCTGAGCCATCTCTTTAGCCCCATCAAATATAGTTTTATATTTCTCTCATGGCTACTGGGGATGAATATGTTTTCATATTGGCCATTCGTAGTTGTCTTTTGAGAATTGTGTACATTTCCATTGGCATATTTATTGATTGGGCTATCTGAGCATTTGTTTAGTTTTTATAGTCTAAATATTGTTCCTCTATCAGATGTAAAGCTAGCAAAGATTTCCCCTAATTCTACAGCTTATCTGTTCACTTGATTGTTTCCTTTGCTATGAAGCCTTTTAATTTCACAAGGTCTCATTATTTCTTGAGCAACTGAGGTCCTATTCAGAAAGTGCTTTTTTTTTTTTTTTGGTTTTTTCGAGACAGGGTTTCTCTGTGTAGCTTTGGTGCCTTTCCTGGAGCTCACTTGGTAGCCCAGGCTGGCCTCGAACTCACAGAGATCCGCCTGGCTCTGCCTCCGGAGTGCTGGGATTAAAGGCGTGTGCCGCCACCACCGCCCGGCCCAGAAAGTGCTTTTTTTTTTGATGTGTTTTCCCTATTTTTCACCCAACAGTTGCTGGAAAGTTTCAAGTCTCCCACTAAGGTCTTTGATCCATTCAGAGTTGCTTTTATACAGGAAGAGAGGCAGCAGTCTAGTCTTCTCCTCCTGCCTGTGGACTCCTGTGTACCCAGCATCTTTATCAGAACGCAAGTGGCATATTCTAAGACTGTATCCCTGGGTCCCCTCTTCTGTTCCATAGATCTATGCAAGCATTTGTGCTCATTTCACATTGTTTTTCTTACCATGGCTCTAGAGTATAACTTGAAATGAAGTATGGTGATATTTTTAGAATTATTTTTGCTCAGAATTGCTTTATCTATCTGGAGTCTTATGTGCTTCCGTATGCATTTTAATATCTTTTCTATCTCTATGAATAATGACATTGGACTTTTGATAGAGGCTGCATTGAACATGTGGATTTCTTTTGACAGTATAGTCACTTTCACACTATTAGTTCTTCCGACCTGTCCTCCATCTTCTGGTGTTTTCTTTGATTTCCTTCGTCAGTCTTGTCAGTGTTAGTTTTTATCAACTTGATACCGATCTAGACACACGTGGAAAGAGGAATCCCAACTGAAGAACTGCCTCGCTCAGACTGGCTTGTGGGCAAGTCTGTAGGGTATTTGTTTGATTGATGATTAATGTGGGAAGGCCCAGCTCACTATGGGCGGTACCACCCTTGGGCTCATGGTTCTAGGTGTATAAGAAAGCAGGCTGAGCAAGCCTTGGAGAACAAGTCAGTGTGCAGCACTCCTCCATGACCTCTGCTTCAGTTTCCGCCTCAGGTTCCTGCTTTGAGTTTCTGCCCTGACTTCCCTTCCTGATAGACTGAAGTTGAAATAAACCCTGTCCTCTCCGAATTCGTTTTGGTCATGATTTTTTTTTTTAAATCACAGTGATAGGAAACAAACCTTCTCTAAGTTTTTATTGTAGAAGTCTTTCCCTTCCTTGGTTAGGTGTATTCCAAGGAATTTGTTTCTGCAGCAGCTGTGAATGGGGTTATCTTCCTGGTTTCTTTCTCAGCATGTCTGTTATTTGGATATAGGAAGGTAACTGATTTTCTTGTGTGTTAATTTTGTAACCCTGACAGTTTCTGAAGGTGTTCATTAGCTCTAAACATTTTCTAGAGGAGTCTTTAGGGTGTCATGTACAGAACCATTCCATCTACAAATAAGGATTCTTTGCTGAGAATTTCTTCTAAAAATCTTCAGTAAATGATAAATTTTGTCAAATTTTATTGTATGACTGCATAGTTTTTCTCCTTTATACTTAAAAATCTTTTCATTAATGTAATTAATTAATTAATTTTGAGTGGGGGTACATACATGCCATGGCCCTTACAGGATTGTCTAACTGTGGATCCCATCAAGTTTATGCTATTTAGAGTTCATTGAGATCCTTGTATGTGTAGGTTAGTTTTTTTTTCTTTTTGTTTTGTTTTGTTTTTGTTTTTCGAGACAGGGTTTCTCTGTGTAGCTTTGCACCTTTCCTGGAACTCACTCTGTAGCCCAGGCTGGCCTTGAATTTACAAAGATCCGTGTGGCTCTGCCTCCCAAGTGCTGGGATTAAGGCATGCGCCACCACTGCCCAGCATAGATTAGTTTTAAAATCAAAGAAAGTTTCAGCCAATTGCTCAGAGAGACTTGTGTCTAAAGTCTGTTCAGGATTTGGTCTGTAGGAAGCTTCTACCACCCAATGACAGGTGGATGACATAGGGTACTTTCAAATATATCTTAAAGCTGGCCTATTTAGAAAAAAGTCAAACCATCAGCTTACGTAGAAATATTTTGCTTTAGCTAATCTCAGCAGCACAGGCCTCTAATACCAGCTACTCAATAGGAAGTACGACAAGTTCAAGGATTTCATAGGCTACAGGAGTTGAAGGCCAGTCTGGGCAACTTAGGGACCAGGAAGATGGCTCAGCTGTTAAGAGCAAGTTCTACACTTGCAGAAGACCCAGATTTGGTTCCTAGCACCCAAGTTAGGCACCTCACAGCACCTCCCACAGTTCTAGCCATGGAGGATCTGACACTGTCTTCTGGCCTCTTCATGCACTGCACTCATGTGCCCAAACCCTCACACAGACACAGGTGCACACACTTAATTAAAACTTAAAATCTCAAAATTAAAGTGATACAGCCGAGGATAAAGCTTAGTAGCACAATGCTTGCCCAGGATATACAAGGCATTTTGTTCATTACAGTACCACCCCCACAAAATACAATCAAAAAACAAAAACAAAAACAACCCAAAACATAAACAAAAACCAAAACAAAACAAAACAGAAAACCCAATGAAAATCCAAGTCTTAAATCCACTTAGATCTCTTACCATTTTTTTTTTCAGCTGTGTGATCTTAAATAGTTATTTAACTTTAATGAATCTTAGTCCCCACCCCCTTAAAAGAGAAGAAAGGACAATAAGAGAATTCATATGAAAATCAGAAAAAGTGCAGATAAACTTCCCTGGACCCTATTTGGCATGGGTCCGGAGCTCAGTAAATGTCAGTCTACTTTTCTTTTCAGATGGCAAACGAGCTAGCTGGCAGTTTATTTGGGGACTTCACTTAGAGGCAGTTAAACCAAAATCTGAATGATCTGGGTTGATAAGATTATCTAGGTTGCTGCTAAATCTTCCTGCCACTTTGTCCTGGGGACAGTGAGACACCTAACTCTAAACCAGCATCCTTGGGAAAGCGGTACTTTACAAGGTGCCTCTGAAAGGCGCTTTGTGTTTGCAGACAATACCAGGAGTGTGCCTTCTAGATAGACAGTACAGAAAGGCAGCACATTAATCTTGCCTCAAATCCTATTTCATGTCTTCCGGACTTTGTCGAGGGGAGGTGGGTGGGAACAATTGATCTATTGAGAATTGCAGGCTGATCTCCCTCTGAGACCTCTACCTGGGTGACTACTCTTGGACAGAAAACAAGTGCTCTGGCCCCAGCCAAAGGTGGTTTCCTGTTCCCTCACTGAGGCTGGCTGCAGTTCAGTTGGGAAGTGTGCGCGCAAGACTGACCCTGGAAAAGACGTTCAAAGTGCCCACCCCTTCAGGGCTTAATGAATTGTCATACAGGAACCAACTTCCTCCCACTATGGAGCGAGGAGAAGGCTGGCAGCTGGTGGCTTTGGGGCTGCAAGCTTAGGGCTGTGAGGAACCAAACATGCACCTGTGCCAGAAAGCTGGGGTACAGATGACCTGGGACTTCATGAAATCAAGGCCTTGAATGAATCTGCTTAGCACCTCTTGCCTGACGAGCTTTAAAACTGCAAAAAGGTTTTCTTTTTTCCTTTTCAGCTCTACAAATAGGAATTGTATGCATTTAATGTACACAATGGGGTGATGAATTGCGCTGCTCAGTGATTACTGTGATCAAATTAGCATACTTATCACCTTACAAGCTGCCCTGTCTTTCTTTTCTCCTGGGCTGTGGAAATACTTTCCATCTTCCCTCTTAGCACATTCTAAGTACATGGTGTCAATGAACTATGGTCCCCTTGCTGTATGTTCGCTTCCTGGAAGTTATTCATTTTATACCCAAACTTGGTAAACTTGGACCCACACCTCCCCATCTGTTCCTCCCGGCTCCCCACACAGAACTTTGAGTTTGAGTACTGAGATCATGCAACTTTTGTGTTTCTGTATTTGACTTGTTTCACTCAGGCTAATGTCTTCCAGCTTCACTGAAGCTGTTGCGACTGTCAGGATGTCCTTCTGTCCTGGCTTGCTTTTTGCTGCTGTGGTGAGAGTGGCATGTTGAAACCTCCCACTACTAATGTGTGGGGTTTGATGTGCGAGATTTAAGCTTTAGTAATGTTTCTTTTATGAAGGTGGGTGCCTTTGTATTTGGGGCATAAATGTTCAGAATCGAGACTTCATCTTGGTGGATTTTTCCTGTGATAAATATGTAATGTCCATCCTGATCTCTTTCGGTTGATTTTAGTTTGAAGTCTATTTTATTAGATACTAGGATAGCTACACCAGCTTGCTTCTTAGGTTGCTGCTGTGATGAACACCGTGACCAAAGGCAAATGGAGGGAAGGAAGAGTTTATTTCTACTTACATGTTAGAGGCTGTTATCGAGGAGAGCTAGGACAGGAACTCGGGGTAGGAACAGAGACCATGGAAAGGTGGCTTACTGGTTTGTTCTCCATGGCTCACTCAGCCCACTTTCTTAGACAGCCCAAGGATACTTGTACCACCCAGAGCAGGCTGGACCCTCCCATATCAGTTATCAATCAAGAAAATGCCCCACAAACATGTGTACATGCTGTCTTCCTAGATGACTCCAGTTTGTGTCAATTTGTAGGGTGCACACACAATTCCCTTGTGCTTGCACCTGTGTGTGTGTGTCTATACACATGAGTGTGCCAAATTTTGTTATCCCATTTACTTCTCAGTCACCAGCTAAGTTGATTCGATGGCATCGCTATGTGAACAATGCTCTAGTGAACATACTGGATGAATTGCCTTTGGGTGTATACCCAGACTGGCATGGCTGATCATCTACCTGGTAGTCCGATTTTTTTGATTCTTTGAGAAATTTACACACTATTTTCATAATGACCACATCAGTTCACATTTCTTCTAACAGCGTGTGAGGACTCCTTTCTCCACATAGTTTAAACACTTGCTGCCTTTTGTTCTTTGCAAATAGCTATTCTGACAGTTGTAAGATGGTATCTCATTGAAGTTTTTAATTAGCACTTCCCTGAGGGAATCAGTCATGTTGAATATCTTTTCATTTATCTGTTGCCATTGGTTTGTCTTTGTCTTCCACTGAGAAACATCTCTGCCCTTGGTCCATTTTTTTTTTTTTTGGTTGTTGTTTGTTTTTCAAGGCAGGGTTTCTCTATGTAGTTTTGGTGCCTGTCCTGGATCTCGCTCTGTAGACCAGGATGGCCTCGAACTCACAGAGATCCGCCTAGCTCTGCCTCCTGAGTGTTGGAATTAAAGGTGTGCGCCACCACCGCCTGGCAACTTTTGTCCATTTTTAAATCCAGGTTTTTGTTTTTGCTATTAAGTTGTATGAATTCCTTACAAATTTTGAGTATTAACCCCTTATCAGATATGTGGTCTAAAATATTTCCCCCAATTCTGCAAATTGCCTTTTCACTCTGTTGATTGTTTCCTTTGCTGTATAAATGACATCACTGGAATGGGATCCTCAGACAGAGAAACAGAACACCGAAGCTCTTGGCCAGGAAGCAGCTTTACCTATGCTAGTACTGGCTCAGCAGATTCACATTCAAAGGATGAGTCCCGAGCATGGTGGAACTTGGGTTTCTTTACAACTTTTTGTCCTTTTGTCCCCCTAATAAGGTAACACACATTTTCACTGGTGGTTGTATGGCTATAAGGCTGTGCTATCAAGGATACATGAATGTGATGGGGTTGTCCTGACACTGTGACACTGAGGCTTCAGGAATGGAATAGGATGTTATGGCACTCAGGTCACAGGGATGCAATAAGGCTGTGCATGCATTTGCTGATACTTGTTTCTAGAATATTCTCTTTATTTAAACAACTTTATTGCGCTAGAGCATGCAGATGCTTAGTCCACCAATTTAAAGTATCCAGGTGAGTGGTTTGGGCATATTCAAAGTTCTGCATCATTGAGCATTGGCATTAACTTGTGGCTCAGGGACAAGCAATAGATCAGCTCCCTGATATACCTGACCTTTATAAAGGGAATGGGCTAGATTGCTACTCCTGCAAGGTCATCTTTTTCCCCATGCGAGGGAGGGTGATGCAACCTTATGATTTTTTAATGGTATCCAAGTCTTTTTGGAGTGGAACTTGAGTTAATGAGTGCTTCTGCCTAGGTTTCTGTTTGACCCCCATTTCTTACTAAACCATCCTTAATGTTAATAAATGTTTTCCTGTCAAGTAAATATTGTCAAGTAAATAGTTCAGAATTCAGCAAAATGTGAGCATCCCAAAAATCACTAGAACTGATTTGGTCTCATCAATTTACTGGATAATTTTAGGAAAGGCTCTAAAATGTTTAGCTCTCAGTTTCTAGGTCTGTGAAATGGGAGAAAAATTCCCTGAAATTCCTTCAGTTTTAAATGTCTATATATCAATTGCCAGGTAGATAATTTTGCTTAGTGCTATAATTTTGTGATTTCATTGTCTTTGAAGGAGTTGAAAAATAGTTCTGCATAAATCCAAAAGTTTTCTGAGAACAGCAGGCTGAACATATGCACAACGACCTGTTGCCTAAGACGAATCTAAAAGCAAAGATTTTAATAAATGAGTCTATGAGCTTGGAATGATGAATGCCACCTTGAAACACAGTCTTTGACCTTGGAACAATGTTTAATGACATAGATCAGCACTCTGCACACCCACCTCCAGTTCTTTCTGGCACTAGGACTGTATGCATACTAGGCTCTGCCACTGAGCCATGGCCCCAGTCCTTTTAAATATTTCTATTTTAAAGTCTGTAAAGGGTAGGTATGTCTAAGTTCCCAAACTTGCCTAGACTATCCATGAAGTCATAGTCCCCCTGCTTCAGTCTCCCCGATGGCTGGGATGACCAGGACTCTTGTACGACCAGGAAAGCTGTATTCTGTATGTTCAAGTCCCATTGAGCTAGAAACAAGATCTTTTTTATTTGCTGTTTGGATCTCACATTGGAGTTGTTGTTCATGGACAGTCAATAAATTCTCTTGTTGAAAGAACAAATGCATGCTAGTTAGCAGACATGTGGGAAAAATAATGTTAGTTGAGGCAGACCAGACGAAGAAAGACCGGGTATCACTGCACATGTCAGAGGGAGTTTGAGTCTGAGAACAAATAAATGCTCCAAGAACATGTGAAATGTCTTTCCCCTCAGCAGACCAGGCCACAAGCAATAAAATCTGTGGACAATAAGGGCGTCATAACAAAGAAGGAGAGCTGTTGAATATAGTAACACTCCCTTCTTTACTAGTTTTGGATTTAGCAGATGTGTAAATAGACAACATGTTAATTTTTAAGTATCTGGAACCAATCTGCTTTTACAAAACATGAAAGCTGTGAATTAATCAATGTAGCCATCAGACAGAATTGGAGTCCCAGAGCAGCTCAGACCAGGACTTGTTTATGCTGTAGCTCAGCCCCAAAGCACTCTGCCGGCTTCTCCCTGACGTTCAGGCTGCCTTCTTCTTTCTTTTCTTCCTTTCCACACTTCTGTCCGTCTTCTTCTTCTCCCCTGCTTCTCACTGACATCCCCCATCCCCCTCCCTCTCAAATCAAGCCAGTGATTTCTGGCAATATATCAGGGAGTTGGTACTATTCATAAAAATGGTTCACACCCCTTGGCACATAATGACAGGCAGCAGGCAGGACAGCTGCCTTTTGTTCTATCTTGATCCTGAATCTCAGGGTTTCGTGCTGCATCTCTGTCCATAAATACACACCTGAGGCTGTGTGAATGGTTTGCCAAAGCCATGTTTCCATGGTTACCCTTCATTGGGTTCTCTGCTGTACTGTAGCTCTTGCCTGTGGGGGCCTGACTGAGATCAATGGCCAATTGTCCTTGATACTGCTAGTCCCCGTTTGGCAAACCTGGAGTGCCCCTGAAAATCAGAAGAAAAAAAAATGACCAGGATGTTGAGTCTGCTCTCTGTTGGTTAATTTTTCCCTTGTTCAGCTGTGTGCAGGTGAAATACACTTGGAGAAGCTGAGACTAGGCTATGGGCCACTGTATTATTAGGCAAATTTGGCATAACCTCTGTAGAGCTGTGCTGTGTGGCCTGGTTCCAAGGGTGCTCCTTTGTCTAACTGGGAGGACAGTCCCTTTTTATTACCCTAGACCAGTGGTTCCAAAACCAATTTTTCTTAGAAAAACTTGAAAGCCTTTTAAACCATAAATTATCAGGCCCCATCCGCAGGATTAACACGTCCAATTTCTTGAAAGGGACTGGGAAATTTTAATACCCTTAAGTGCTGGGGATGGGTCTAGTTGGTTAGGGAGCAGTGTTCTGAGGCTCTTGGTCCAATGTGCTTTTTAAAGGGCATGGGGAAAGGCGAGAGGGGGATCTCTTTTCAGAAAGAGAAGACACCCCACCCCTAATGCATAGAATAACAGTGTTCTGGACGCCTCTTCCCCTAGGAGCTCGCTAAGGCATTAAAACTGGCAATGATTTCCTGTACTATAGTCATGTAAAGGGAAGGAGAGCGAGGAGAAAAACATCCAGGTTCTTCCTCACCTGAAATAGCCCCTGAGCCTAGTTTACCTTCAGAGACCATCTCCCCAAGGACTGTAGCTCCTTCCCAGCAAAGGCTCACTCTTTGTTAATTCTCATACGAGATCTATGAACCATGGGGTTGCAGGCTTGTGACACACTAAAGGTTGTCATCTAGGGAGAGTTGCTAAGATGGTATAGGTGCTGTGATGTAGTTCTAGGCAAGTGTTGGGCCCTGACCCCCCATCCTTGGGTAGCTGTTGCCTTGCTTGCTGACCTTGATCAGATGTCCCCCCTATGCTAATTCCCTGCCGGTTTCATTCTTCCTAAACAGCTTACCTTGTTTGTGTATCCTGCATATTGGTGTAATGCTAGAATGTAAAACATCTGTAGTGAACTTTTGCCCTCCCAGGTTCTTCCACTGTGCTGTAAGCCTGTATTTAAGGCCTCTTCCCTCCTTCAATAAAGGGTATTCTACTGAGACAATGACCCGCTGTCTTGTCTCTGTTTTAATTCTTAGCTCCTCGCTCGGACATGGTGAATGGGTAGTAGCGTGGGTGCTACAGAAAAGGTCAAGGGACATCCCGCATGGAGGCCAGAGGTGTCTAGATGGTGAGGTCAAGGCCATGTGAGAAGGGAAATGAAAATGGTGTAGAAAGAGGAGTGGAGGAAAGCGACCCTCAGAGCTGCCTGTTTCTGAATAGTGCTACTTCTTTCTAATCCCCATGAAGTTGTTAGAGCAGCTCCTGACTTCACATGACTATGGCAACAGCTGATAACCATGTACAGTGCTTTATTTCTTTAAATTATTGGTGTTTGTCTGTATGTCTGTGTACCATATGCTTGCCTGCTACCTGAAGAGGCCAGAAAAGGATGTCACATCCTCTGGGACTGGAGTTACAGATGGTCACAAGCTTCCATGTGGGTGCTGGGATTCAAATCTGGGTCCTCTGCAAGAGCAGCCAGTGCTCTTAACCACAGAGCCATCTCTCTGGTCCTGACTTGCAGTACTTCTTATTATTAAATAACCTGATTATAAACCCAGCTATGTTCCTTATTTAATAGGAAAACACTGAGGGATGCCTAGCAGTGATAACTTGATGATGCTCAAACAGGAAGGTGGTACAGGGAAGGGGAGAGGTAGCTTGCCACTACTTTGTAGAAACTAACAAATATGTACACACATTCAGAGCATCCCAGCGCTTTCTCAGCACAAAAATTATTGGGCGGAAGTCTCATCGTGATTATCTACATCTGCAAAGGACAGATAATATGAGTATCATTTGCCCTTTCTCTGTACAATGGAAATTGGCATTCAGTATTATCTCAATAGAATATTTCATCTTTATTCTGTATTGTTGATCAGATACAGAACCATACAGTTTTTAGGAACTATGAAGATTTCAATCTTCATTGAGAAATTCTTGTTTTCAGATAGTAATTTATAAGTCAGTTATATGGTATGTTTTTAAATAATATGTTAAATATATATTAATCAGGAATTTTTTGCTGGG
This sequence comes from Peromyscus nudipes, assembly GCA_902168325.1. NCBI lineage: Eukaryota > Metazoa > Chordata > Mammalia > Rodentia > Cricetidae > Peromyscus > Peromyscus nudipes. Next base: position 38,847 of record CABHPH010177892.1, on the reverse strand, counting down.
CTGGGCATGGAACCTCAAACATGCTAGGCAAAAGCTCTGCCACTAAGCCACACCCATAGCCCCATCAGGATATATATATATATGTTTTAGTGTGTGTGTGTGTGTGTGTGTGTGTGTGTGTGTGTGTGTGTGTGTGATGTGTTAGATGCCCTATAATGGCTAGAAGAGGGCATCAGATCCCTTGGAGCTGAAGTTAGATTATGAGCCAATAGATGCGGATGCTGGGAACTGAACTCAGGCTCTCTAGAAGAACATTGTAACTGTAATTAATGAGGCAATTCCACATAATTCATCTGGTAATCAAGAGAGGTTTATTTCTGAGGTAACTTATAGCCATCAGGGGTTGGTTACAGGATCCGGGAGAGATGAGGTAACATCCAGCGGAGAACTCTGACTTGGTCTCTCATCCAGCTTCCAGGACCACGAGGTATCCAGAAGAGCCCAGCACGTATGCACCTCGAGTCTTAAGGGACTTCTCAGCCACACCCCAGGGGCAGGTCATAGGCAGGTGTGGCAGTTACCTGCTGTCACTCTAGGGGCAGTGTTTCAAGGTCAAAGCTGGAACAGCTACCCACTACAGAACATCAAGTGCTTTCAACCACTGAGCCATCTCCCTAGCCACCAAGGTTTTTTTTGTTGACTGTATCTGTTTATACCATGTAATATAGATTTTCCATTTGGAGGAGTTATAAAATATTTGCCTTTTAAAACACTTTCTTCTCAGAAAATAATTTTTATATAAATGGATAAAATATAAAGGGATTTACATCTGGTATCCACTTATGAGTGAGTACATACCATGTTTGTCTTTCTCAGTCTGGGTTACCTCACTCAGAATGATTTTTTTCTAGATCCATCCATTTGCCTGCAAACCTCATGATGTCATTGTTTTTCCCTGCTGAGTAGTACTCCATTGTGTATATGTACCTCATTTTCTTTATCCATTCTTCAGTTGAAGGGTATCTGGGTTGTTTCCAGGTTCTGGCTATTACAAATGATAACCAGACTGCAACTCACAGCTCTAGGGAGGCTAGCTAGTAAAGAGGACCCTAGGAAAGACAAAGGGATCGCCCAGCGTTGGAGAAATGAATGAGATCTACATGAGCAAACTGGGGGTGCCGGGGGGTGGTAATGGAGGGCAAGGGTTGGGGGAAAGAGAGCTTAGGAGAGCGGGAGGTCTTAGCTCGATCAGGAACAGAGTGGGAGAACAAGGAAAGAGATACCATGATAAATGAAGACACCATGGGAATAAGAAGAAGCAGAGTGTTAGAGAGGTCCCCAGGAATCCACAAAGATGACTCCACTATAGACTACTGGCAATGGTCGAGGGGGTGCCTGAGCTGACCTACTCTGGTGATTGGATGGCCGAACACCCTAACTGTCATGATAGAACCCTCATCCAGTGACTGATGGAAGCAGATGCAGAGATCCACGGCCAAGTCCCAGGCGGAGCTCCAGGAGTCCAATCGACGAGAGAGAGGAGGGATTCTATGAGCAAGAGATATCGAGACCATGATTGGAAAATGTACAGAGACAACTAGCCAAACTAGTGGAAACACGTGAACTATGAACCAATAGCTGAGGAGCCCCCATGGTACTGGACTAGGCTCTCTGGATAAGTGAGACAGTTGTTTAGCTTGAACTGTTTAGGAGGCCCCCAGGCAGTGAGACCGGGACCTGTCCCTAGTGCATGAGCCAGCTTTTTGGAACCTAGTGCCTATGCTGAGACACTTTTCTCAGCCTTGGTGCAGGGAGGAGGGGCTTGGAACTGCCTCAACTGAATGTACCAGGCTCTTCAGACTCCCCAGGGGAGACCTTGCCATGGAGGAGGTAGGAATGGTTGGTGGGGGAAAGGCTGGGGAGGTGGAAGGAGGGAGGACAGGGGAATCCATGGTTGATATGTAAAACAAATAGAAAAATCTCTTTAAAAATAGAAAAAATGTAAAGTGATATATAATGCTACTATGAGGTACTCAGGATGATGCTTTATGGGTGACAGGCTTGATAGTAACATGTCCAGAGCCTCTGTAGAAGTCTCCATCACGTGCAGACAAGGGTGACAGATTGAAAAGGAGCATAAAGGTTGCTGTGGTTTGGATATGAACTGTTACCCCCAGGCTCATGTATGAACAGCTGGTGTCCAGCTGGGGGCTCTGTTCTGAGAGACTGTGGAAGTGTTAGAAGGGGGGAGCCTCACTGGAGGAAGTGAGTCACTAGTAAGGGCCTTGAGGTGGATGACCTGGTTCAGCTTCCTGTCTCATCTCTGCTAACCTCAGGAGATTCGAGAAACACCCACCATAGCCTTCCATCACCATGGAGCTGCTTGCTACCATGCTTTCTCGACCATGGTAGACCGTGACCCTCCAGCTGTAAGGAGAAATAATCTTTTCCTCATGTAATCTGCTTATTGGCAGGCATTTGGTCATAGCAAAGAGAAACATTAATACCAATGTAGACCACCAAAGTTTTTGGAGAATTAAGATTTTAAGGTAAGATAAGGTAAAGCAGACAGAACACAGGATCCCTTCTTGTGTTTTTAAAGGACATTATTATTATTATTATTATTATTATTATTATTATTATTATTATTATTATTATTATTAAGCCATAGTTTCACTTATAATCCTGGCCAGCCTGGAGCTTACTATGTAAACCAGGGTGTTCTCAAACTGACAGAGGTCTACCTCCCTCTGCCTCTTGGGTGCTAGGTTAAAGACATGAACCACCATACCTGGCATTATTGTATTATTTTTTATTGTGTGGTTGTGTATGTATGTGTGAGTACTCAAGTGCAGGTAGCTGCAAAGGCAGGAGTGTCAGATCACTTGGAGCTTGAGTCTTGAGTGGTTTTGAGCTGCTCAACATGGGTTAGAAACTGAACTTGCATCTTCAGCAAGAGCATATGTGTTCCTAACCACTGAGCAACTTCTCCAGTCCATGTTTCTGTATTTTTCAAGCTAAGGAAGATAAGGCCGTGAAACCCATAAGCAAATGACCATTTCCCTATGATATTTACAGCAATGGTCTTTATGATCTGAATGCTATAAACCACTCTTAGCATCATACTCACTGTCATAAGATCATCTCTGCCTGTGATTAGAATAGAACCCATGCCAAGAGGATTCCTGCATGCCTGCTCTCCATCCTGATGATCCTGGGGAGCTGCAGGCTCCAGACATTCTGATGCTATTGTCCAGGAAACATTATCATCCCAGAGAGAAACTGTTAGTAGGGAATAGAGTCTTTAACTATACAATAACTATGCAACAGGTCTTCAAGTATCCTCTGATGAAAAGAGGGGCTTAGCAGGAATTTATTACCTTCCACCCTGATTCCACATCTTAAATCCCCAGCTCTGCCCATAATTCATCATCATTAAAGTCATTTATCACTGAAGTCTTATTTACATGCATCTCAGGGACCATGATTCCAAGGCCGGCATGTTCCCTGCTTTCTTTATGTCTCCTAGGATTGTGACAGAAGAGCCCCAAGGGTTCTGGGTTCAAGTTTCGACCCCATCACAAGCTGGCCATTTGCCTCAGGGCCAAATATGTGATCTCTCAGAATCCCAGATGCCTCCCCTCAAAGGGACTAATATCTCGCTAATTGAGCCATTGTGTGCATTAAATGAGATAAAGTATATAAAAGTGTTGTGCATAGGACCTGGCAGCCATTAAACCCTAATGAATCTCTTCTAACCATACTTCATTACCAAAAGATACAAAGATAGTTTTTTCTTGCTTTCACTTTCCATTCTTAACCCTAATTTTTATTTTCCTACACATTAATAATTCATATACCATAATACTCTTAAATACATTTTAGAGCTATGCCTGGTGTGTGATCATAAATGGAAATGCTAGATATTCAGGTTATTTGGATGTGCATCATCCAGAAAGTCTTCATGAGTCTGATGGTAAAGTTTTGAAAGCCTGAAAGTTCATGCTGTTTGAATAAGGTTTCCCACCCCCTCTCTTCTCCCTGTCCCTTCCCATCCTGTAAATACTCAGCTTCCTCTCCCCTCCCCTTGGTTTTGGCACAAATATTTTCCCAGAATGCCCTTCAAATAGGAAGTAGCTTTAATGGCTTTATCTTCAATGATTTTCATATGCAATGTTTATCTGCTCAGTACAGCAGAACACATTATCTTAAGATGCATCATGTCTTGAGATACTCAAGCTTTGTTTCACATTTATTATTTATGTTTTCAGAGCTGCACACAGGCATGTGTCAAGACACATGTGTGGAGGTCAGAAGACAACTTTCAGGAGTCAGTTTTCTCCTTCCACAGTGTAGGTTTCAGGGATTGAACTCAGGTCATCAGCATTGGCATCAAGTGCCTTTACCTGCAGAGTCATCTGACTGGCCCAAATGCATCATCATTGGACAGTTTATTTCCTTATGCACAAAAGTGACAAATCCTTCTTAACCCCTCCCCTGCCCCTCTTAGTGAAGTTATGCTGAGCTTCTCAATCAATAGGTAGACAATTAAATTAACTTGGAAATAACTGACTTCACATTAACTTGTTCAAGGATTTAACAAGTTTCAAAGATAAAGAAACAGAATACTTTATTATAAAACATAAAATAATTAAATATTACACATATATTTTGACTTTTCTCTATAATCCATGTTTTTTTTAGTTCAACATTTTCCCTCAGAATATCACTTACTCAGAGAAGCGAGTGAGAACACATAAGAATAGGCTATTAATAAATTAATTCTTTCCCATAAAATAATAAAATGATAATTATATAAAGACAAATAACTTCCCACTTTTCAGAGAGCAAGAGAATGGTAGTGTGGTATTATTTTTTTTCTCTCCTCATATCAAAATGGCTACCGAAGGGCCAAGCCAAAAAGGCCAAGCTGTTACTTTTCACTTCCATGGCAACTTTTCACTTTCATGGCATCCAAGAACTCATGATTCCCACTAGGATGGGGACAAAGAATGCTGTTAAATTTAACAGACCACTGTCTAGCTGGTTCTGCTGAGCTGGCAAACCCCTGTTTGAACCGAGACTCTGAGAAGCAGTAAAAATGAGTGTACATTCATCCAAGAAACTGGGGGGATGGAGTAGTATCATATAAACATGCCCTGTAGAACCACTTCTCAAAGAATTACAGGGGAACACAGTCTTATAAGTTACTCTGGCTTTGGCAAACAGAATGGTGTTTTTCCAATTGAGAACAATTTTAAGCTTGTTAATGCCCATCAACAGCTGGCTCCTGATGACCAAAAATCTCATCTGAGACATGGTGAAGTACTGTTATTCATGGAAGGGGCTTGGTGAGTTGTAATTTATTAATGTAGCAAGAAGACAGATGGATTTTTCTCCGGCCACTGTGTTTTATTTATTTTTTTCCTTGTTGACCAAGTCCTGGCGTGAATTGAAACTTGTCAGTTGGTGGGCGAAAACCACAAGCAGCCTTTAATTTTCTAAGCATTCTGATAATATGTATGGAGCATTATAAATGGTAGGCTTCCCTCCTTCAAGCATGCTATTTTACCATTAGCGCCTATTTTTACCAAAAATGAACATGTCACCAGTTCTTGTTCCCAAAGAGCAGGCATCAGCCTCCCTCGTCCCCAGTCAATAAGCACCAAAAGTTATGAGGTTGATGTCACATGAAGGGCATCAAGATTTGAGTTTTTTTCCCTTCAAGTGTGAATTTTAATTACATGAAGATCTTAAATAGCCCATGTGACCCTGCTTCCAGAATGCTACTGGGAATATGTTTCAAGTTGTTAATTTCAGTCTTGGAGACTCTCTAAAGGCAGACTATACTTGAAACCCAATAAAAAACACACAGAAAATAAACATAAGATACAGCTTGCCAGTCCAGCAGCAAGCACCCATTGAGCACCGTTTGTTGTCAGATTTTGACACTATAAATTCCAAGTGACTGCTGGGCAAAGAGTTCCATTCATGTGTTTGATGGCTCTGAGTGTCAGTCTTTGACCTGAAGCCTTCAAGGGCCTTTTAAAAAATAGATGTCTTTGCCCTTGACTCCTTTGATGATCAAGGGTATATGTGTGGAGAGGAGACTCTCCCCGAAGTCAAAAGATTTTCACTTGGTCAAAATGAAAACTTGACATGTCTCAGTATGATGCATCTCATCTTTCAAATGACAGTGCAGATAGAAGGCTTTTTTGTTGTTTTTTAAAGCTGGATTTGTCATCTCTTCTCATTGTCAAGTGCTTTAGAGTATCATGTGCTTCTAGGGGTCGACTAAGGAGGCTGGTGGCTGTCTATCCATTCTTCAAACCCTGTGGCAGTTCCTGTGTGGTTTGTAGTCTTGATCAAAAGACCTGGAGATGGGCAGGTAAGGTCCTGGTCTGAGGAAGGTACATGGTCTCTGGATCAGCTAGCTCTTCTTTGTGCATGACCTACAACACTGTTTTCCGTAAAATTTGTGGTTGCAGACCCCGTGCTGAGGGACCAGATGACACCAGCTGAAGAAATCGACACAGGATGGATCATCTGAAAGGACAGAAAGCATTTAGCACATCAGCTAGGACTTTGGCCTTCTTACTAAGATGAGGGCCTATGGAACAGAGATCTAGGCCCACCTCCTTGTCCCTCTGTGTGTTCTGCCCATGATACATTTGGACTTTGCCTTGGCAGGATTAATATTCCAAAAGAGACTGTATCTGTTAGTAGAATTTAAATAGGGGACCAGTGTTAGAAAAGAAGGCATAGCCAGTAGGAGATCATGATTGCCTACATATAGCCTGGCAGTTAGCATGGACATGAGGTCCCAGGGCAGTACCTTTCCAAGGAACATCTTCCTTTTAGTTACTTTCTTCTTGCCTTTGCATGCACAATAAAGACCCACAGTTCTCCTGACTGTTCTTGTATGGGCCCTGGCTTGGACTTTCTGTGACTCACCTGCCTGTAGTTTCTTTGGTCCTGGGTTCTTGTACCCAGAATTCCCCTTTTCATGCCCTTTTATATCTCACAGTCATTCCCAGGAATCCTTTTCTGACACAAACCAGTTCCTGTCATGCCTCTTACTTAGGGCCTTCCTTCTCATCCCTCCACACTCGAAGGTATGGTGATCCCTCTGGAGGCTGAGCTTTAGGATGTGAAGTCTGACTTCCAGCCTCATCTTCTCCTTTCTTGCCCAACTCAGCCACACTAGCCCCCTTGCTGATCCCAGAAGCACTGGTGATCTCTATCTACCATTTTCCCAATTCACCACCTGAATTTCCAGGTTAGTTTCTTTTCTCCTCTGCCACTCAACAAACCAGCCTACTCCTTGGCCTTCCAGGGAGGGTCCTCACTATCTTCCTTGCTTTATCCATCTTCATTATACCAAGTGTTTACTTAGTCTCTGTCCTCTACAGTGCAAAATCTTTGAGAGCAGATTCTTGGTCTCCACTCTTCATTGGTTTCTTCCCAATACTTAAAACAGTGCCAGACACCAAGTAGTTGCTAGATAAATATTTTTAAAAACTTATCAACTATTTTTATTCTTAGAACACTATCACCACTCCACACTGGTTTGAACATCATGTTCCTCTTTACATGTATCAAAACTCACATTGAACAATGAGCTCCTGGTTGCAAAAGTTTAGTTTTGCATTTAAGTCTGTCCACCAGCACAACAGAAATACAAGTGGTCAAGTCCTGTCCACCAGTGCAACAGAAAGACAAGTGCTAGCTAAAGAAAATATTTTTGGAAAAAATAACCACAGTGGCTAAAATAATAAAATTAAGCCATATAGCATAGGAACTTAGGTTTAAAAATGAGTGGGATATTCTTTTCCTTCCAATGATTTCTAGTTTTCCTTCCAATGATTTCTAGACTCTCTCTCTCTCTCTCTCTCTCTCTCTCTCTCTCTCTCTCTCTCTCTCTCTCTCTCTGACGGCAGTGCAGATAACTTGTAAATGTTATCCTCAGCAGAGACTTGGTAAATGATGTGAGAGAAATAATAGTAACAACAGTATTTTTAAATCAAGTATACAGAAGGATGGAGTTTAATCCCCTGAAATGGGCACTCCTATAGGTCAGAGATCAGGCACCAGAAAGCTGTTTTGAGATATGCTGAGTTCAAGACTCAAGTCAGACATTAAGATAAAGATCTAGCTACATTCCATTTACCTAATTTATATGTATGTAATACACCTATGCACATACATTATATACATATCTAGTATCTGATGCCCCCGATCAGTTAGCATGTACCTTAGTCATGCTATTTATATTTATATTTCTAGACATTCTAGATTATTCTGTTGGTACAATGGAAGTTTTGCAAGATAATATAGACTACTGGAACTATGGTCCTAACTTTGAGGTCACTTATTTTTGTGGTCCTTTGAGAAAGGTCCAGGGTAGCCTTGAACTTGTGGCTATGCTTCTGCCTCTGCCTCCTAAGTGTTGTGATTATAGGTATATACTACCATTCCCTGACTAACCTCACTATTGTATCAACTTTCACTTCTCTAAAACATTTAAAAAATTATATTATGTGTGTGGGTGCTCTATCTACATGTATATCTATGCACCACATGCATGCAATGCCCATAGAGGCCAGAAGAAGGCATCAGATTCCCTGGAACTGGAGTTACAGATGGTTATGAACTGCCATGTGGGTGCTGGGAATTGAATCTGATCCTGTGGAAGAGCAGCCAGTGCTTTTAAGCACTTAGCCATCTCTCCTATGAATAGAATAGCATTTTACCAAAAGCCTACATCAGGGGCCCTGGGCTTCATGTAAGCCAAGAGGTAGAGCTGAGGAGGGTCAGCATGCTATGAGTGTGTGGTACCCTCTTTGCTGGTAAGAACAGTTATGGATAGCTGGTTATCTGAGATATGAACCAGGCATCTGGCTTACTCTGTGGAGGCTAATTGTAGACCCCACTCTCTTTGCCTCACTTTCTGCTTGCAGAAAAGCAGCAAGCACCATTGGCCCAGTCTTCCAAATCTGCCCAGCTTCCTTCCCCTTACTACCTCCCTGTAAAAGAGACTCTTCCATCTCTCCTTAGATGCAGCTGTCACCTCTCCATGAGGAGATCCTATTCTCATTCTGCTCCAGGGGACCCACTGTCATGATCTCACATGTTTCTCCACCTTATCCAGTTAAATCTGATGTCTCTGTGATGACTAATGAGGCCCCTGTACCACATTTGGTTTGTGCCTATGCAGTCCACTGTGCTCCTAATCCAAGTATCTTGCTGTTCCTTTGCATTTGCCCTTTCTTCTGCTGAGCACATACGAGATCCACCTTCCTTACTTCCTGGAGGCCCTTTTCAAAAGTTACTTCCATTCTGGGGTCTGGCTTGACCATTCTGTCAGGCCTGGTTTCCCCACTTCTTTCTCAAGGTGGGAATTTGTTGTGGTCCCTCACGGCTCTGAGATCCTTATAGCCTCAGGATAGAACCCTGTTTTCTTGTATTCTTTTATTCCTAAATGAGAGCCCTGGGGATACATGAAGAGTTCTTAGTGACCTTGATATGAATGAAAGAGAGGGCTTCACCACACTGGACACACCAGCTTCCATCTACTACATACTCAGCAGTTATTGTGAGCCAGGTGAGTATCAGACACTGGGAAAACAGACTAACATGATCTCCACTCTCCTGTGCCTGTCTGAGAGATGTTACCAGGACTGACCAGAGCGCTAAGGTAGTCTGGCTATAGAGATGGACAAGAGGGAGAAGGGGTCTGGCAGAATATGCCCCATCACTTCAAAATACTAATTCTCCTCCATGTAGAATCCCAGTGTTGATCAGAGATGATCCTGCTTCGGCAATCCCTACGTTACAGTCACACAGGATAACATAGGAAAATAGGGAAGAAACCGATGCCCTGACCATGCAGCCAGGTGGGAAGTGATGCAGGTGGAGTGGCAAGGGAGAGGAAGGGGGTAACTAACAGCACCAAATATTATTCACCACAAATTGGAAAAAATGGACTGAGAGATTAGGCAGGCTTGGGAAATCTGTGATTGGATTAAACACAATAGAAAACCAGCAGCTGTGTGCTGGAGAAAGACTCTTTAGCATGATGAAATCTGATCTGACTGAGAGATACTCTTGGTGTTTGCTAGATTACTTTAAATTGCCTAGATTTCTAAGCATGATTCTGGATTACCCATCAGCACCCACTGTCCTGCATTGTACCAACTAAGACAACAGGACAATGCAGAGTCATTTTAATTGGTTGTAAGTTCTGTGTCTTATCTATTAAAACGTGAGCTCCTCTAGGGCAACTTTTATTTACTTTTATATTTTCACTGATTAGCAAAAATCACATTTTTTGAGGGAGGGTCTCATGTAGCCCAGGCTGACCTCAACTATGTAGCCAAAACGGACTGAACCATTTATTTATTTTTAGGTTTTTTGAGGCAGGGCTTCTCTGTGTAACTTTGGAGCCTGTCCTGGAACTCCCTCTGTAGACCAGGCTGGTCTCGAACTCACAGAGATCCTCCTGTCTCTGCCTCCCAAGTGCTGGGATTAAAGGTGTGTACCACCACTGCCCAGCTCTGACTGAACTTCTAATTCTCCTGACTTCACCTCCTAAATGCTAGAATTACAGGTGTGCACAACTATGCATAGTTTTATATCATGCTGGGGATAGAACCCAGGAATTCATTCATGCTAGGCAAGCACGCTACCAACTGAGCCACAGCTCCAGCCTCCAAATACTTTGTCTTAAAAAGGGAGAATGGTTACATGACCACTTCCCAGGAATGAATAGCTGAAAAATTTTATTGAATGAAATGTTGCCTTCAGATCAAGCAAACAATGTAGTATTGACAGGAACAGCCTCAGATTTGGCCTTGTACAAGTCTAAAAATGCAGCCCCATGGATGCTGATGGGACCAGGATACATACCATAGAGTCAGGTAACATACAAGCGGCACAACTGACTATAACGAGCTGTGGAAAAAGCTCTCCTAAAACTGGTGAAATCGGTGGGGCATGGAATCCTTTACCTCTCTTTTCAGGAGCTGGGCAGAAGTTTGTATTGCAGGCTCTGAGCACTGGAGGCTTCTGATGGAGCAAACAACTTGAGGAAGGCCGGCCTTGCTGCACACAGTGGACAGAACGGGTCTGGACCCCTCCCCCACAGGTTACCGTGCACTGCGAGGAGGGAGAGAGAAAGGAGTTATACCTGCTCAGCCGGACGGTGTCCTCTCTGAGGTCAGTAGCACCAAACAGAATGAAGCGTGATACTCATGACCAAGATGCCTATGGATGTTGCAGTCTGCGGCTAGGTCTAGGCATACAGTCCAAGTCTATTCAGCTCTGTGTGAGCTGTGTGGTCTATCAGAAAAGCCTTGGGTAAATGCTATTGCACCTGAAAGTGCATCTCCAGTTAAGGGGACCATAAAGAGGTAGGCTCCAGAAGTAGCCTCAAAACCACAGAAACACATCCAGACATGGTCAGGGATGGAGGACAAGAAGTCTAGGCAATCTCAGCCAGATGCCAGAATGGATGGGGGTAGCTTGAAGCAAAGGCTGTAAAGGATGAACTAACCAGAGATACTTTGGGATGGTGCCTAACTAGATTCTGAGGTAGCATAGTACCTAATAGCCAGGGGATTTCACTGTTCAATTAAGCAGAATCTAGGCTGCAAGTTTCTTTTTGTCCCCAAGGGCTACATGAAAAGTTGATAGATCTTTAACAAAAGAATGGAAATGTCAGGGAAAAAGGCAACCCTTTAACTAGATCATTGGTGTTTTGCTTTAGAATGGACAGCAGACAGATGAGAATACCATTTTGTACAAATATCACTGTATGTCCTGGTATTTGGGAGGAAAAAGTAAGTTTTGGCAGACAGAAGATGCATTTAGGAATTATCCAAGCACTCAAATATAGATGTATGACTGTCATCAACTTGTCTGACTCTGAAGTTGCTAAGAAATGAGAAAATCCATGAAGAGCATTAACAGAAAACACAAGCAGGGGTTGGCAAAATTTAGTTCTTCTGTGTCCTTCAGAAACATGCTCTGACAACTAGGGATCAGGGATGGAGAGCAGTGTCCCCAAAATGAAGAGTGGCAACAACCAACATGAGCACAATGTCACAGGCTTCCTGTTCAATACTTTACTTATTCCAGTCTTCTAGGTCTAAAAACTATGTACCAGATTGTACTTGGTACCTGCCCAGGTTCATATAGAGGGTGGAATGGGTTGACCAATGCCAACCGTCCCAACTCTATAAAGTGGGACAACTGTTGATGGACTGAGAACAGTGTTTCTGTGCTACATCTCACTTGAACATCCGCTTCCTAAATCTGCATGCACCCACCTGTTGCCATGGTGAGGAATACCACCCTGCCACCACGCTGTACACAGGGCAAGCCCTTCTGTTGCAGGTTTCTTCCAGTTCCAGGTTTGGCTTCTTAATGTTGCGGCATCTCCGCTCTGGGAATGTTATCAGTTTCCCCTGCAAGGTCTTTTCACTGCACTTCAGCTCTCTCTTCCTTACACCCAAACCACAGGTTGCAGAACACTAGGAGCCCAGAAAAGAGGTATGAGTGCAGTGTTCCACAGTCAAATCTGCTGAGCTGTGTGTTCACTCAATGTCAACTACACAACACAGCAGCCAGGTCCCTCCTGTTACAGACAAGGAAATCAAAGGCCAGAGCATTGAAGTGACCTTCTCCTCTCTGAGTTACAAAGAGAAATCCCTGTTTATCAGGGATGAGGTGCCATACAGATGTGTGGGACACAGGCCACTGATTTACTCACTTTGTCAATGCTCCATGCATTATATAGTAATAGTTGAAAATACTCTTGGTTTCTCCTCATCCTCCATCCTTCTGGCTGAAGGACCAGAGCTGGGGCAGTATTGGAGTGACCAGGACTACTTGAGACCTCTCTGAAGAGTGAGGAGTTTGAACCAAGAAGTGAAAATGATTGAGACAGAACCACTGTCTTTGATTTTACCTGTCTCTTTCTTGGTTAGATCTGCTCTAACACTGTGTTACACTAGAGGAAGAGAAGAGAATGAAAGAACAGACTGTTTCAAACTACTGTGTAATGTATGGGGTCTTGATGAAATGAACGTGTCAGTGCATCCATATAAATATTGTAAACTATGAAGGTGACGTGTTGGCTCCATTGTAAAGATGAATAAAGGGATGCTAGCCCAACACTACCCTCACAGTACGTATTGATGGCTGATTGCAAGGAGGGCATGTTTTTCACTTGGTTATTTTTGTGATAATGCTTTTATAAAAGGATTGAGAGGAGACAGGGGCATATTTTTGGATTTCATTCATGACATGGGCCAGTGCTTCTTAACTGGAAGAGAAGTGCATTGAAGGAACAGATACGTGGCCATCAAGCTTGTTATGATTAGTTGATGCTCATTTTCAGGTTTACCAGATTTAAATAACCTAGGAACCACACTCCTGAAATTTCCAGGGCGGTTTAAGTGAAATGGGAAGATCCACTCTAAATGTGTGTGCTACTAGCACATGGGTTGGGGTCCTGGACTGAATCAAAAGAGAAAGCAAGTGGAGCACCAATGCTTATCTCTCCCTATTTTCTAAACATGGAAACAATAGAAAGAAACAAGTAAGTAGGCACCTGGCACATGTATGTACAGAAAGGAACCATGTAGGTGCCGGTGAGTGAAGGAGCATTTATGAAAATAACCCCCCAGTTGTGTCCCTAAACTCATACCTCACTCCATGAAGAGGTGATCCACTGGAGCCGGTTGTTTTTGGGGCATCGGCCCAGCACACAGCCCTCCTGTGTCTCAGGTCTGGGGCTGCTAGAACACAGGTTCTCTGAGAGCGTCTCTGATGCAGAGTTTTTACAAAGGACCTCACGTCTCCTCACTCCTCGTCCACAGGTCTTGGAACACTTGAGAAGAAGAAAAGGCACCATTTGCATCCACCTCAGATGGATTTCGTTTGGGTAAACACCGAGAATATATTTATAGCTGATGCACTTCATCAAGACCCCATACATTACACAGTAGTTTAAAACAGTCTGTTCTCTTTCAGACGCCTCTCTCCCTCTAGTGTATCACAGTGTTAGAGCAGATCTAACCAAGGAAGAGACAGGTAAAATCAAAGACAGGCAGTTATTCATGCAAAAGTGGTTCTGTCTCAATTATTTTCATTCCTTGGCTCAAACTCCCCACTCCTCAGAAGCTTAAGTGGGATATTTTAGCTTCCACTTCAAACATCTGAATACCCAGTGGCTGCTGCTTCATCCCCCAGGCTGAAAATGAACTATGCTCATCACGAAGCAAAGGGTTTTCCAGACACAGGGTATGTTGTATCCAAACTTGACTTTCTCTCTGTCATAACCTTAGTCTAAGGCATATTACTGGGGCACCACAGGGAGCCAAGCAGGAATATGTACACACTCAATATGGATATGTACAACAGTATCAAAAGAGTGAGATCCTCACCTCCTAAGAATGTTCTTTGGGCGTGGTGCTAACACGGCACTTATCAATCATGTCTGAGTAAATTTGCACAATCCAAATCTTTACCCTGGGCAATTTTCTTTTTCCTAAGAACTTTCTTTTTTCTTTCTTTCTTTCTTTCTTTCTTTCTTTCTTTCTTTCTTTCTTTCTTTCTTTCTTTCTTTCTTTCTTTCTTTTTTGCTTTCCTGAGAATTCTATGAACTAGATAAGATGTCAAAGAATCATTCCAGGAACAGCTAAAAACTTGTCAAGATTTCTTAGAGAGCTCTGGCTCCACACAGGGATTGTCTTGGAGGGTTATATCCCCGTGTTGATACTTGTGGTCTTCTTTTCTTCTCAGAAGGATCAAATGATGTGACCACTAGTACCTAAACAATAGGCTGGGGCATAGTCCTACATGGGTTTACAGGACCACTGTCAATTCTCACTCATCAGTGTCCACAATCTTAAATGAGACAATGTCATGATTAGCACATTGTGGACAGCAGGAACTGTGTAATATGTTCAATGTGATAGACTAGGTTGTAAATTGGAGTCTGCATCATGCAGCTGCCCATCAACATTCTGAGTTCATTGCTATCATCCTATTCAAAAAACATCTGAAAACTAAGGCCAAGGTACTTAGCTGCTAAGAAACAAACATGAGCTGATATGTGAGTCTGATGCCTAACCTTGGGAATAAACCATGGAACCTATCCTCACTCTTTCATATATAAATCCTGAACAGTTAATAAAAATCTTAATTTTGTTTGCAATTATTTTTCATAAGAGAAAACTGTACATTGATCGCAGCAGAATGAATCGATTTGTTGCTGTGACCCATGTCTAAGAGCTGAGTAGCTTGTGGAAACAAATTTTCTTTCATGTTCATCATGAAACTACTCAAGACAGATCTGGTTTTTACAATTGAGCTTTAAAAGGAGAAAAACATTCAAAATATTTCCATGTGAAATTTGGAGTACTTTAAGATGTGCTGGACACTCTGTAGTCCCCATTTACTTTGGTTCATGCCCATCACATACATGTGGCTTCATCAACCCTTTGAATTCTCCATTTGCAATTCTTAATTGCAAAGAAAGATTGACCACATCAGATCCGACTTAGACTTACCCCCGCTATACACAAATATATTTATTTTTTGCAAATATCCATGACCACGTTCAAAGTATCCCTACCTACTCCTGGACCCTTATTTCCTAACAAATATAGTCTCAATTTGAATAAAAATATTCCTCACCTTTTCTGGGGATTTGGTAGTGCGTTGTTAAACTCAGTAAGAGATAGACTTCCTTTGGTAGAGAATAGACTCTTAGGGAATGGTGACAGACAGGGGGCCATTTGCCACTAACTAGCATCATGGTACAGGTGATATACTTTATAGTATCCACCCACACAGGCTAAGATAAAACTCTGAAGGCAGGAAAACCCTGGCACTTGTATTTTAGGGAAATGTTTGTGCCCTGGAGGCCATTTGTCTCTGTGCTCTAGATGCCAATATGGCTCCTTCATTTCCAAGATGCCTCTGAGATGCACATACTCCCAGAAGAGAACATATGAGTTACAGGACATGTATGAGTTGTGCACAGCATGCAAATTCCTATTCTATGCTTCTTCTGACCCCATGGTGCTATGCCTTGCGACAATTGCAAACTTGCTGCCCAGCTCTTTTGTATTCTTTTAGCTCTATAGCTTTGCCACTAAAGTTTTTCCCTTTATCTTGTTCTTTTCATCCCATTTATTTATTTATTGTCTGGGTGTAGAGGGCAACAGATGACTTGCTGGAATTGTGTGGGTCCCAGGGCTTGATCTCAGGTGGTTGGGCCTGGTGACAAGTGCCTTTACCCATAGATCCATCTCTCCGTAGTCAGGACCATGTTCCAATCCCTTTCTAGCTGCATTTATAGACTCTCCTAAATGGTCTCCATGCTTATTTCTGGGCCACTAAGGAAGAGTCCAAGCTCTGGTATAAGAGGTCCAAAACTTCAGGTCACATAAGAACCATTCAAAAGGTACTAGCTGAAATGAGGATTCCCAGGCACCACCTCATTAATTCACTATGAAGATGAACATAGCTGAGCACCTCTCAGGTGACCAAGTCACCTGTATTTCCACCACCTTGGTTTTTCATGCAGTCCAAGACTAGTGCTTCCAAAGCGGTGCTAGTTACCTGAGACCAGGGCCCAGGGCTCCACTCTGGAGGGCAGGCATGGCTGTTGCATACTTGAACCTGAGTGGGCGTGCTCACTGGGCAGAGAGAATGCAGCACAGCTTCCTCCTTCTGGAAGGGCTTCTTCTGCACGCACCGTATCTTCCGGCTTTGCTGACCCCCGGCACAGGACTTGCTACATACACTCCATTCACCTGGCAACCAACTTTCAGGGAGACCCAAAATTACTTCCTATGGAATCAAATCTTTGTAGTACTACTTCTCAAGCAGCTACTGAAAAAGACTAACTACCCAGGAAAACCCTCTGATCCATTTTATAACCAACCAGGGCAACCCCCACTAACTGTTCTTTTATGGATGTTGAATCACGCACACATCCATTGGTGGGGGCAGCTATAAGGAGACACATTTAATCACCACAGGTTCTGGTAAAAATACATTCTAGCCTTCTACATGGAAAGAAATGTATTTTACTTTCTGAGCAATTCATCCAAGCAAATTTACTGAGCTTTTAACTATGTGTCGGGGACCCAGGCACTGGAGTTGGAAAGATGAATGAGACCACATTCTTGCCATAAGGAAGCCTATGACAGTGAAACCATGGGGATGTGAATCAAGACAAGGTTTTCTGATAAGTACTGTGGCATAATCACAAGGCTAGTGGAAGAGTGAGTAGCATGGGAAGGCAGGTGTCTCCATAGGAGAGGGACAGTTCTCAGAGGAGACTTGCAGAGGAGACTGTTTCTAAGTGGCAGTTCCCTACACTCCTTCTCTAGTTGGTCTTACCATTTACTGATAGGTCAGAGACCTAACCTCATGCCATTTATCTAAAGATCACCAGACACAGTTTTCCAGAACTATGAATCCTTTGCAAGAACTATTTCCGACTGACTGAAATTGTATGACTTACAGATATAACATTAAAATAAAGACCTCCAGGTATAGCTGCTACACATTGGACTCACAGCAATGATGTCTACAATTACCTTGAATATAAATATGCTAAGTATTGATTATTTTAGAAAATAAGACCAAATCAGTAGCCAACTGTGTTTTGGTTAGACCTCAAGAATTTCATCACCTTGCTTAATCTTATTTCTCCCCTTTCTCTGGTTTCTGCCATAAGCTTTGTGTGTGAAATTAAAGGCCTTCAGTCTAGAGAATTAACACAAGAGTGTTAGGTTATATGTGTTCTTAAAAATACCACAAAATCCAGACCATCCTATTTTCAGTTAAAGACAATCTATCAAATAATTCCTCATATTTATACATTTTTATACCTTACAAGATCTTAGAAAACATATTTTGAAATTACTAGTTTCATCACTTGCCTCCACTCCCCAAATTGTGTTTTTCTATCAAGTTCAAGTTTCTCTCCCTTATGTGACAAATATGACGAGTTGGTACGTGTACCAGAAAGAGCATCACACAGACACTTGGGGGTGGTACTCCTGGCCTTCCTCATTTGATTCCCAGGCTACATTTCCACCTGGCTTTCCTGTCATCCACTTCTCCTCGAGAAGTATGGACTCCAAGTGGTCCATCTGGTCCCTTACTGATTTTTAATACCTGACATTTTATGGCACCAGGCTTTGCATCTCAGTCCTTCTGTGCTTATCCATCATTTCCATTCCCCCATGCAAGGAATGATGGGACCACATGCTGTCACCTCCACATTGCACTTCTCAGCTCAGAACCTGACCTACAGTGAGGCCTCAGGACAGGGTCAATACATGTAGAAGTGAAGAGTTAGATATGGTAATTCCTTTGTCCTTGTGGTTCTCAGTTGAGATTCTTCTTTCTAGTCTATCCTTGGGGAAGAACAGTCCTCAAGAATGTCCATTCTCTGAATTGAATATGCGGACACTGAGTGAGGGTGGAGAACAAAGGGATGAAGCAGAAGAGCCCACCCAGTACACCAGCTTCACTCTGCAGACCCTGCAAGGGGCCGTTCTGATCCCAGATAAACTTATTCTTCATAAAACATCAATCAGCCCTGCACACAGTCCTCAGGGGAGTCTAGAAGTTGTGGATGACCTCAGCATGCTCTTATACAGGCGAACAAATGAAAGATTCCCTGTCTTTTGCTGGATGGTTTAACCAGTGATAGGAGAAAGTCCTGAAATCAGAAACTGTCACCTTGCCAATCAAGTGTTGTGATTCTGTGTGTACACATTAGTACACATACTACTACCTAAAGATTACTACACATAGCCATTACCTAAAGATTAGACGAGCCTATGAGAGTCAAGAACACTTTCTGTTCATTGCATCCTAAGGCCACTGAGGTAATTCTTAGAACTGTTTATTTCATGGAAAAAGAGGAAAATCCATAGAAGTTCCCCCAGGCCCTATTTCTTTCTTCTCTTTGTACTCATAATTCAGTTAGCTTCAGAATCTCAGAGAGAAACTGGACGGACAGGACTAGTGGGTATCTGAAACCCTAAACAATTATGAGAAAATGAAATATTAGTTTATACGCTTAAATATCTATTAGTTCATTCATGCACCCACACATGAGCACACACACACATACACACACACACACACACAAAACTGTGTTACCACAAAGTCAGTACCACTTATTAAAATGACCTGAACCCTGGTGACTTCACTACTGCTTTATATAAATACATTTGGCCTAAGATAAATCACCAAGAGCCAACTCCAGTTGGCCAGGAAACTTGCTTAGACTCATCTTCCAACAGTGGTGTGGCTAAAATGAGTCTGAGAACAAACCCACTGAGTGCCCAGAGCGACAGTCATCAGTGGGGGTGTCACCACTTGGCTTTCACGTCTCTAGTTTGTATCTTACTACTGTGCAATTTGCATCTGAGGTTTCATGGTCTGCATTATTATCATCCTTACATTCTTGGATGACCTATGTAAAAATTAAGCATACAGCCACACTGAAATTTAACTAATATAAGATTGTGTGTCATTTAAGTATCTGCTTGATTCCATTCTGAAAAGAGGGTGGTTTCTTCAAAAGTTAAAAAGGGGGTAGAGTGGGGCTGTGGTGCTTGCTGGGTGATAGAGCACTTGCTTAGCAAGCATGAGGCCCTAGATTCAAGTCTTACTACTGTTAGGAAAAAAAAAAAAAGACATTGTTATATCTCAAGCTTCCATAGCAAAATGAGAGTGTCTAAGGCAAATACATACATATTTTTAGGTCCTACGGTTCAATTTCAATCATTTTCTTTTCCCTATTTTTATATTAAACCTTGTGTTTACTTTTTAATCCCTTCCCATCAGAAGTATGAATAGGGGCTTTTCACTGTTGCCCAACAGTGACAAAGATGTAGGGAACACGTACAAACAAGGAGACATTTGCAGATGACTTACTAGGCTGGGCAGGAGAAAGCATTGCATGTCTTGGGTTCTGTTGCCGGCTTGGTTCTGACACTGCAGAATGAGGAGTTGACTTGAGTGTTTGGATCTCGGAAGCAAATGGCCTTGATGCTGATGTAACCTAGTGAGAGGCCAGAGGTTGCACAGTGAGAAATGCAGATAACCCACTTAATACTCAGTTTGGGATTGATCAGTGTTCTGGTATCCTATTGAGGACACTGCATTCAAATATTTTTGTGAAATAGTTCCTTGGGACACAGTTACAACCCACTTAAATTCAAATCATTTATCCCCAAGATAATAGATTTTTATACTTTAGTAATTTTAATATATGTTTTTCATTTTCAAGTGGATTCTAGATCCATCAAGTGATAAATACTATTCAAAACAGAGTAACTATGAAATGAAACACCCCAGGAAGCCTTAACATAAATTGTACAGATCTAATGGAAAACATTTCTATCTATAAACCACTAGGGAGGGGCTGAAGAAATGCTCAGCAGTTAAGAGCACTTGCTGTTCTTGCCTCTAGTCTAGAGGATCAGGGTTAGATTTCGGGCATCCATTCAGCAGCTTACAGCCATCTGCAATGCCAGTTCCAGGGAGTTCTGATGTCCCTTTCTGCCCTCTGTGGGCACTGCACACATGTGGTACACATGCAAACAGATAAGCAAACACTTGTACATAAAAATAATTAAGCCACTAGTGAATTATATGTGAAAACCCTAGTATTCTACTTTACCATGAAGCATCTTCTGTTTCTGTACCCAAGTGATGCCTGTATAGGTAACAAGTTAAACTCTGAATATTCATTCACACCTACTGGCTAGGACCCTGGTTTATGTAAACATTTGTTTTAGCAGAACTGTACAACCTGGTTCCAAATGTTCAACACTTCCCATCGGAGGCACAAAATGTTCTGTAAATACTCATGTTTAGCTCCTCAGACAGAAAATGCCACCTTGTCTTGGAATTGTTCTTTGTTTTTCATTTATATGACTTTCCTTCAAACAGCATCTGAGACATGATTCAAATGTTACCCTGACTTCAATGATTGGCAGTCAGCTGCTCTCCTCAGCTAACAAAAGTTTGTTTTCCAGAGACATGGATCTAAACTGCATTGGGGTTCCCCAGAGTTCACAGTATCCCTCTATAGACTGGATAAAACCTGTAAGCGGAGATGAGCTTGGAGGCAGAGGTAGGAAATGGCTTACCTCCCCCACAGGAGACTGAGCAGTCAGACTGCACTGTGCGCCAGGTGTACTGGTACCTCTTTGTGGTTGGCTGAGTTACGTTCATGACCTTGGGAAGTGCATACTTCCATGTGATCCCCGGATTCTTGCCTTGTGTCAGAATCTAGATAGGGTGGGATAAGACTTGAGAGATCAGTGTACCATCCAGAGATCTTGTTGAACATTTTAAAGATATTTGCAAGTCATTTTGGTCTTAAAATCAGATCATTTCTGGTTCTCAAGAATGCTAAATGTTGAAATCAAAAGGTTTCCTATGACACTTGAAAGCATTTGCCTTCCTAGGATCAGAATGAGTAGACAGATGCTGGAAAAACCTAATTTGATGTTTTCTGTAATCATGCAGAACTCACAGAAAGGTATCACCATCAACAAAGTAAATGAGCCATTAAGACGAAGACAAGAGGCCCAGCAAGGTGAATCAGTGGGCACAGGCACTTGTTGTGCAAGCCTGATGACCTCAATGCAATCCCCAGAAGACACGTGATGGTAGAGGAGACAGTAGAATCCACAAAGTTGTCTTTTGGGCCTCCCCCATCCATGCCCACATGAGAGAGCACACGTGCACGCATGCGCGCACGCACGCACACACCTACACACACACACACAATTGAAAATAAAATAAATCCTAATAGAGTCAATATATGTAATATAAGGGATTCAACCTAAAAAACAATGGGACTCAGGACGAATCTGATCCCATATGGTATGATTCCTGATGAGCAGTGGAGCTATGGGCCTCCTTTGGTTATCAGACGCTCTGCCAGCCTTTGTCTGTACATTATCTCAAAGCATTCCTTCAGTAACTCTACAATGCTTTTATTTGTTCATAAAAAGAATGTGTACAAGATCGTTCAATGACTAGAGAATGAATTTAAATAAATCTGCAAAAAAAAGTGTGTGCTTTTCCAATGCCATCCATAGCCTTTTTGATGTGGGCAAACACTCTCTGGGTGTCCTCTCTTTCAAACCATTCCCTTTTTTCTCTCTCTCTCAAGCTCAATTCATGAATATAAATAACTGGTTTTCTCCTACCCCATGAGTTTTGTGGAAAATTCTTCACCACCAGAACTGGGCATGCATGCTCCAGAGGCAAAGACTACAGCTAGTTAAAAATAGGAACCCCTCCTCTCTGTCTGTTGGCATCCCACCCCAATTAAAGTTGGCTGGGTGGCACTGTACCACTGTACCACACTGCTCTTTAGGATGCTACCACATGGGTTTCATGTTGCTATTCACTTAAATGCCTCCAGAAGTACTGTGTCTGCCACCGAAGGGATCATGACATGAACATCACTTGGTAGTATAACCAAGGGAATAGCAGAGTCTTCTAGACAGAGTCATGTTAACAGATAGATCTAAGTTGCCCCCACTTTATCGTAAATGAAACTATTATACAACACAACAGGCAAAAGCATTAGGATGAACAAGCACTGGATTCTCACCACTTGCCAACAAAAATGTTCTGCTCCCCTTGCTTGGCCTTTCTACTGTGTTTCTGCTAATTTGCTGGTGCCAGATTAAGTAAATACAGGCAACTCATAGTCAGACCGGAATTGGAAGAGCAGATCAGTATTCAGAAACTGTGGTGGTTTCATTTTGTCTGCTCGACACAACCCACAATCACCCAGGAAGAGAGTCTCAGTGAGGGATTGTCTAGACCAGGCTGGCCTGTGTGTATATCTCTCTGTCCCCCTTTCTCTTCTCTTCTCTTCTCTTCTCTTCTCTTCTCTTCTCTTCTCTTCTCTTCTCTTCTCTTCTCTTCTCTTTCTTCTCTTCTCTTCTCTTCTCTCTTCTCTCTCTCTCTCTCTCTCTCTCTCTCTCTCTCTCTCTCTCTCTCAATCTCTCTCCCTCCACCCCTCTCTCTCCCTGTGTATGTGTGTGTATTTGGGGAATGGTCTTGAGTGCCTTAATTGATATGGTGGGAAGACCCAGCTTAATAGTGGGGAGCTTGAGCCGGGTAGTGGTGGTGCACATCTTTAATCCCAGAACTCAGGAGGCAGAGGCATGCAGATCTCTGTGAGTTCAAGGTCAGCCTGGGCTACGGAGCGAGTTCCAGGACAGGCGCCAAAACTACACAGAGAAACCCTGTCTGGAAAAAAAAAAGTGGGGAGCTTGGTTCTTGAGTATATAGAAAAAGCTAGCTGAGCACTAAGGATGATGCATTCACTGTGGCCGAGTGACTAGTTGCTTCAGGTTCCTGTCTTGAGTTTCATCAAGGATGGACTGTAATCTTAAACTATGATCTAAAACAAACTCTTTCCCCCAAGTTGCTTTTTCTCATGGTATTTATCATAGCAGCAGAGACATAACTAGGACAGAAGGTGATCTTTCTGCTTATTGGTATTTCGTCTCACTTGCTCCTTCTGTCAAAGTGATATGACAAACCTTAGCACTCTTGGCTACCACTATCTCTATGCGACAGAAAGGAAGAGAGAGATCTTGGAGGGGGAATAATGTAGGATAGCACAAGTCCACGAGTGGCAATAAAAGGACATGTGAGATGCAAAAGAGTTATGGCAAGCCAAGGGAGGTCTTAGCAGGGTGATGCCACAGTTCGGTGGAGTCACACTCAGCTGCTCACAGCAGAGGCACATCTTGTATGCTATGGAGAAAGAGATGTGCTGACTTATTGCCATTCTTTAGTGCACCTGTTCCTTCCTTCATCCAAACCAGTTGCTAATTTCTACTGCTACAGGGGAGTGGACTTCTATGAAAATGTGAAGAAAACAGAAATATAAAATAATGTTAGTTCTTGCCCTTTTTTAGCCACAAGGGTGAACACTTTGACGATCTGAGTGGTTTAACAAGGGTTTGGGATTTAGATCCCTGGTAGAGAGTACTTGCCAAGCAAGTACAAAGGCCTGAGTTTGCCTGCAGCCCTGGGAAAGAAAGCAAGCAAACAAACAAACGAGGAGCCAGGGATGTAAAAGAGGTGCTAGAGTCTAACGTGCATAAAACCTTGGGTTCAAGCCCTGATACCACATAAACAAGGTCCATGACTGTAATACCAGCACTTGGGAGCTGAAAGTAGGAGAATCAGCAAGTTCAAGGTCACCCTTGGCTACAGAATGAGATTGAAGCCACCATGGGATACAAGAGGTCTATCCACACCACCACCACCCCCCACCAGTCAATCCACAAGGAAAAAAATGGTTTAACAAATTTTCATTGAGCATACATAGTTCCTATTGCCTTCACTTTCTGGCTATACTTTAGGAACCAACATTAGCATATGACTTGACTGCTACACTGAAAAATTAGGCTAAACAGAAAAGCTCCCACCATACTCAGGAGAAAGCCACCAAGATGCCTGCATTTCCCAGACTGCCATCTCAGCCAATTATTCTACATAATCAACACTGCCGACAGGAAGAGACTTACACCATGTCCCTCCATAAGCCTGCTCCTGTCTCTGCAGCTGGCCCTCCCTGTCATTTCTATGATGTTCTGCCTGGATGCTGTCTGAGACCTTTTCCACCATGTTCCAGTTTGCTTTTTCTGCTGCTCTGATAAACATCATGACCAAAAGCAACTTGGGGAGGAGGAAAGGGTTTATTTGGCTTACACTTCCAGGTGTCCATCACTGAGGGGAGTCGGGGCAGGAGCTTAAGAGGGAACTGGAGTAGGAACCATGAAGGAACATTGCTACTGACTCACTCACTGGCTTTTGTATACAGCCCAGGTCATTAGTAACCTCAAACTTCAGTCAGCCCAATGTGTTTCAACCTAACACATGTCAACAGTGGTTGCCATTCTCTATGAAATCCCAACCCCTGACCTCCACATTTGTCTATTCCACTGTTGACTCAACCTCTGAATCTGAATATTTGGGAGATACATTCAAGTCCAGCATTAGCTACAATCTCTTTCCCTGTATTCAGAAAGGCTAGTTTTCCCTCAGCCTTCTCCACCTCCTGAGATGTCCACCCATTCTTCTAGGTCTACAGGCCAGCACAGGGTCATGGAGCCCCCATAGATTCTTCTTATTCTCACAACTCACAGGCAACAGGCCCGGCCCTGGCACAGTCTTTACATTCCATGTGCCTTCTGTCCCACTTCCTCTCATGTTACTGAACTATCCTGAGCTAAGCACCACTGTATCATGTCTGACTTCCATGGACAAGGAAGAGAGAAGTGATCTTCTCCAGAAGAGAAGGTGAGGCAGATACACATTTAAAAGTAATTCTGCCACAGTCACCCAATAAATCAAAAGCCAAGGGCTTTAAAACCTGCCGAGGGAAATCACACATATTATGTGAAACTTAAGGGTAATTGAAAGAGTATCTAAAACCACATGATTGCCTCAATCACTTGCCTATCTAAAATCACATGACCACTTAAAGCAGTTTAGTTGCTATTATTTAGTGTTATCAAAAATTCTGGGTCTTACCATGTTTCATGTTCAGTTTATTTACTTATTTAGTTATTGAAGTACTTTCAAGTAGCCTACCCTGGCATTGGGCTCATTAGGCAACTGAGGCTGGACTTGAACTCTGATCCACCTATTTCTGTCTCTTGAGTGCTAAGGTTGTTTTGTTTTTCAGAACTAGAGCTCTACTACGTAGCATTCTCTGATTTGAATTTGTGAACCTCCTGCCTCTGCCTTTTGAATGCTGGGATCCCAGGTGGGTACCACTATGCCCAGACTTATTAACGGAGTATCTCGGGAAGGACCTGAGTCATGTGTCAAAGCGAACAAAGGGGAACTTCCTTGTGGCTTTCTAATCCTCGTGAAGAGACAAATAAGACATTGCCCACCTCCATTTTCTCATCACTGAATAGAAAATATGAAAAGATACTTAGAAAAGTAAAATATTTGAGCTAAGAGCAAGAACACTGAGTAGACTATTTAAAAGCTATAGGGAATGAATATACCCCCCATTACCCAGACAAGCAAAATAGAAAAAGAGGAAAGATGAAAAAAGGCACACTGTATTACAATGTGTTAACAGTTTTCACAGGAGACACGCACCTTTAAATCAGTAAGTCACAGACACCCATAGTGACTCTCTGTGTATGTTCTATTAGTTTTCCAGATGCTAACACATAAGACACAGTCTTCCTATTTATTTGTGGAACATGTGAATGTGTTTTACAAAGGCATTAAGCGGCTTAAAAGCACCCCAACTCTAAGGACCCAGGGCTCAAACTTGCTGTCTGCATAGCTATAAATCCACATGCAGTTATGTGAGCAGCCATGTATGTTAGAAGCAAATACATAAACCAGTAGAGGGCTGGCCCAAGACTTTAACATAAGCCCTTAAAAGCCTTTTGAAAGAAGGACCGCCGTCTATCCTCCACAGGGCAAAGCACATAAAAGACAAGCACACCATGACAGTAAGGCTGTGGCTTTTGCTTCTCAACAGTGAGGCACTCTCTGCCCTGGTCTTTACCCTGTGTGGAGGAGGAGAGTGGCTGAGGATGGAGCACAGAAGGAATCCCCCCTGTCTTTCAAACAGTTCTCTGGAAATGGACTGTCCACTTTGCCTAGGGTAATATCTGTGAATTTTTCATATTTTCAAAAAACCTGAGTTTGGCGAAGAAATCAATTCCATATTTCAGAATCTGTGATCACAGCACAAAAGGAAAATCCAAGGCCCCTTGATTTAAATAATTAAGAATTCAGCACTCCTTTAGGTCAACTATAGAGTGCCTTTGAGCACAAGGCTTTCTGCTCACATTTAGGTCCCACGGACACGAAGCCAGTTCGACCCAAACTTAATCAATTTAGAGAAAAAATTTTAAATCTTTAAAATCCGTAATGATCCTTTGATTAACAACAACTTCTGTCTTCATGGAGGGAGAGCAGTTAGGTGACCTTGTCAAGAACACCAGGTACCTGATGTGACCATCCCAATTCTCTTAATTGCAGATAGCTACTTTAAGTGCAGGAACCTTGGAGAGAAGTACATAGGCCCACTTCCTTTCTGAATGCTGGGGCATGGCCTCAAACAATGATAGCATAGCCTGAAAAGGATAATATCTGTCATTCACAGCTATCTAAAAACCTGCTCGGGGTGACTCTGTCCACAGCAGTAGTTTGATTTTCTCAGCATGGGGTGGGGGTGGGTGACAGGGACACCCTCCCAATGCCACAGGCATCACATCCTTGCCTCCATGACACAGCGTGACAGCGATGCCACTTCTGAACCCCCCCGGTGCTGCACTGCAAGCTGAACAGCCAAGCTGTTAAATGTGCAAATTTGGAAAGACCGCCAGTGATTCAGTCTACTTAACTGGACTTAGTCCAGAGAACTTCCCAGCCAACTGGGACTGGGTCTCTAATTTATAGCTGGCAAGCGACCCCCTTAAATACTTCCAGGTCCTTAATAGAACTGTTTAATGTCTACCTTTAACACACTAACCACCTGCCTTCAGACACAGCACTCAGCAGCTTTGACCGCAGGGTGCATAGTTATAAAATTCACAGTTCCTTAAGCTGGAAAGCCACAGACAAGGCTGGAACCTACCAAGTGCCCGCTAAAGTGGGGGGAGTCCTTAACACAGACAAGGCTGGAACTTACCAACTGCCCGCTAAAGTGGGGGGAGAAGCTCCTGCCAATGGCACCCAATGCACTCTTGGGTAGATAGATAATTGGCTTTTTTTCTTTTACTTCTGCTTTTTGATTTCTGTTAAAATTTACAGATTTCTTCTATGAGGTTTGCCTTGGTTTCATTATTGAAAGCCCATTTCAAAAATGTGTAAGTTTTCCTAATCTCCTCATGAAAATCCAAGTTAGAGACAGGTTTTGAAGACTGGCTTTTACTATATGCAAGGAGACAGGTTTCTCTCTTCTATTGTGTATGTGATTGTGTGTGTTCCTGAGTGTGGGTATTTGTGAAAGTGTCTGTGGAGGCCAGAATTAAACCTTGGGTGCTGTTCCTCAGGTGCTATCCACCTTCTTCTTCAAGATAGGATCCTTTCATTGCTCTGGAGCTTGTCAAGTCAGATAGGATAAACTGACTGGCCAGTGAGCCCAGAGTCCCCAGCTCCACCTTCCTAGTGCTGTGAGTCTTGGGGACTGAACTCGGCTCATCACACTGTACAGCGAGCATTTTATCAATGGAGCTCTTTCCATAGCCCCATAATGAACTTGGTTGCTTTAAACATAATGAGAGCAATGCTTCTTGAATATTTCTTGTATGCCAGGCAAAGGTTTCCAAATGTGTTCTTTACTTTAAAGTTGATATCAATAATATACAAAGATATATCAGCCATCAGTTTGCAGATGAATATTCTAATATCAGGTACCATAGCTGGCAAAGGATGGAATATAGGGTATTTTCTAGTTGTAATACACAATCTCATCTCTCAGGACATTCTTTCTCATGCTTTGATACAATGTCTAGGAATCTAATATAAAGTTTTAGCTTGAGTAAGTGGCACAGGCCTATAATCCCAGATACTCCAGTGGCTGAAACAAGTCCAAGGCTAGCTAGGCAACTTATTGAGACCCTGTCACCAAATTAAAAAACTTACAAAGGTTAAATATGTTACAAAAAGGCTTATATATATATATAGCTTAGTGGTAGAACACGCTTTTCTAGCATGCATGATACCATGGGTTTAATGCTCAGCAAAACACACACATGCGCTCCTGCACACACACATTTACACACACTATTAAGACTCAGTAGCATGCTAAAATAGCTATTTTCAGCCCTTTTAGCAGTGATGGGCCGTTTGATTCTTGCACTAATGAACTGACTATAGCTGTGCTTACCTGAACAAGACTCGCCAGGATCACACCAGTTAAAAAATTCCAGCATAAAGTACCCTTACTTAGGGAACTATTAGTAATTGACGGCTGAGTCACTTTTCTTCAGGAAGTGGCCACTCGTAGATTGCCTATAACCTCACAGCCATTTGAACATGGGCAGCACTAATTGGATTTGGTGGGTTATAAAAAAAATGTATAAAGAGGACATGAAGTCAGGAGAGAGGCATAGAGGACTTGAGGAGAGTTGGGGGGAGGGGGCAGTAACAGGGTATATATATTTCATATATGTATGAAATTTTTATAGAATAACCTCACCCCCAAAAAAACCACAGCCCCAGCTGTTGTGCTGAGCTGAAGCTGCCAGCTGTGTGTGTTTGAGCATGTTACTCAGTCTGTCTGCTTCACTTCCCTGTGTGCCTTGTCTTCAGTGCTGTCTGAACCGCCGAAACAGCCATAGACCGACAGATTCCTCCTTCCTTGATAAAATACAAACAGCATCATATGTCATAGGTTTTGGAGAAGGAGAGAGTTCCATGGCATAATTTTTTTTTTTAAGTTTATGTGGTTTCTGAAACTCCACAGTATGTTACAAATCCATCTAGTTTTCTTCACCTTCTCGTGTGTGGAGAAGTAGGACTAGACAAGCCGCAGTAATGCAACTTGGGTAGTCACCTGTAGAGCAGCTTCAAAGGTGTGGGCTGACACACCGAAGCTCCGTGAGGGCTCTAAGTCAACCAGCGGACATTCATCTGAGTCTAACAAAGAAATAGTGCTGGCTGATCCATTACAGAAGTATGTGCCATGAATTAACCTGAGACTCCATCTTCAAACAGACTATGGCAGCTGAGAAAAACGGTATGTTATATGCTGGCGGTCCTCGGGTATGGCTGTCTCTCACCTCCACTTTACATCGGCTCTTCTGAATCCATTCTCCATTTCTCCCTTGTCTCCTGTGTTCTGTGTCGTCACTTAATGCACGCTGTGTGACTATTCCTCTTTCACCTATACTGACTGATCTCAAGGAACACTTCTCTCCATTACACTAATTGCAGCTATTATGCATAGGGAGGATTTAGCTAGACTCATCCCAAAGGCAGGAGCTAGATGGAAAGAACACAGCTTATTGATGGTGCTTATACACAGTCATCTTGCTAATCAAGGTGCCTGTCCAGAGAGTGCAGAGGGAAGTTATTTACTATAGTAATTCATTCTCATTCATATTCTCTCTCCCTATACCTTCATCTTTCCATCAGACAGGTTCTCACTGTGTAGCCCTGGCTGGCCTGAAACTCACTATGCAGACCAGGCTAGCCTCAAACTCACAGAGATCAGCTTTGCTTCTGCCTCCCAAATGCTCTGATTAAAGGTGTGCACCGCCATGTTTAGCCCATGATAATTTTGTATACATATCTTTTCCAGCCTTGAAACTAGCCTGAGGTCAGCCTGTTTCTCACTTACTGTGGCTAACTCCCAAAGCTGCTGTATGTTTAGCCTTGGCATCCTATCAAACACTAATGGGCTTGCAAAGAGTTCAATGTGCCTTTTCTGCAGCCTAACACTGCTAGGGGGAGGGGAAATTCTTTAACCTAAAGGAAAGTCTTTTATATGTTAAGTTTTTCTAAAAGAGGAATGCGGCAAGAATCTGAGGGATCAGATTTCAGTTAAAGACTAGCAGCTTGGCTATCATGCCATCCCGGACCACTCTGTTCAGGAGATAGGGATGACATCACTCCACAAGGAAACACTCCTGAGGAATCCCCCTCCACCTGCAGGACAGCTTACTAGAGGATGGCTCTTTTTCTGCTGTGTGCCTGTACTTGTGTGTGAGAGAGACACAGAGGTAGACAGCCTAGGGGATAAAGAAGAAAGAATGAGGAACTAGCAAGAACCTTATCCTTAGCCAGACACAGCATAGGCTGGGATGCAGCTCAGCGATAGGGAGGTGGTCCAAAGCACAAAGCCCTGGGATGGATCCGCCGTACCACGAACAGTTAATCAGTAAGGAAAGAATTCATGTTTTAATCCTTACTGCCAAGGCTTCCTAACACTGTCTATTAAGCATGTCTTTCCCACAGTACTTAAACAAAGACCCAAGATTACTTGACCTTTAGTAATCTATATCTAAATCTCAAAATGGGGAAAAAATAAGTTTTCATCCATACCCCCAAAGCTCAGCAGTAGCAGTTAATGCAAAGACTCACAGCTGGTCACAGGGCTGAGAGTGACTGCCAAGTGATTAGCCCTAAATGGGACATCTGTGTTAAGTCCTCCAAGGCTCAGAGAACCTAACAGCAAAGGGGGCAGAAAGATTGTAAGGGCTGGAGCACGGGGAAGAGAGCTGTGGAGTGCTGTCTTCTGGACATGACATGACCCCTGCTCATGACCTCACAGCAGCCATGACTATGTACAGAAGACCTGCACAAGATTGAACCCATCAGCATTCCACCACGGAGAGGGGAGGGGTATACCTCTGAGGTATACCCTTGCTTTTAGTGGTTGCTTGGGGAGGTAATGGAGCCATTGTTCCAGCAAATTACCTCATACTCTTGCTCATGAAAACAACTGTAGTTAACTCAGTGGGACACACACAGAGAGACATAAAAGCAGGATGAGGGGGATTTATCGGGAAGAAGGGGTTCAGTGGGTGTGGGAGGGGATAAGAAAGGGTAATGAGGTGGTGGGTAGGATCCAAACACACCATATACATATATACATTTTCAAAGGACAAAACAAAATAAAATAAAAACCAGCATACATACATCTGTCTACTTCTGATAAAACCGATTTTTTTCAAAGAAGCTATGTGTAAATTTTGACCCTGATTATCAATTATTTTTTATTTCTATCCCTTCAGTATATAATTCTTATATCCCCAGCCACACACACTAAAGTATTTGGGGATGCAGAATTATTACAGGCAAACCCAATCACATAACACCATCAACCACATACAATACCCTCAACACTATTGAAACACAAGCTCTCTTTAAGCCTTCCAGATAACCGACAAGTTCATAAGTTTAATGAGAGATTTTTCAGTCTTTCTGCCAGACTTATGCTGTAGAGAATGAGTTGAAATAGATGGAAACTGTCTGGTTTCATAAAAACTATATCTGCTGTGAGCTCAGAAAGCAGACCCCTGCCAAGTCTGTATTGATTTCTTTGGGGGCTAAGGCTTGTGTGTGCATAGGACTGGCCTCTGCTCTAAGCAACGCAGAAATGTAAGTTGTTTGTATGTGTCTGATTCTGCAGGTAGAAGCGGGAACGTGATGGATGGATTTAAATAATGCCTAAAATTACTGAAGGCTTGAGACAGTCCTACAGAACAGGATCAGCCTCAGCAATGTCCCTTGGCCAGTGAGGAGACCTGAGAAGGAGTGACACCCACCTGTTGTAAATGGTGACTCCAGATAGTGTCAAGGATGTGGAGAGAAGGCAAGGGTGTAACAGAGACTGCATTTCAAAATGGGACTGGCTCGAGACTTCGTGATACGGTCAAAGTCTGTTTTCCATTTAGTTTAAACTATGAAGTTGCCTATGAAGACATCCTATAAAATTTTGACATATGAAAATAACCAAAAGCAGGAGGTACTTTTATTTGGTGTCAAGCCATGTACTTATTTCTCAGGGCTAACTGACAGCAGTCAATTACTCCTAGGATTGTATTACTCCTCATCCTATTAAAAAACACCCAGAGATATGTGGAAAGATCTGGTGAACCCAGCATGCTGGGGAAGCAAAATTGTTTCCTTTACTGCAGGAAGCCTTTGTGACCTTGTTGGTCTGCATCTTATATGCATATCACTCATACTCACAGGGGCTAACGCAAGCCTATGAATTCTCAAGGGCATTTTAGGAATCAAGTGTGTGACTGGGGCTGGAGGGATGGCTCAGTGTTTAGGAGTGTCTGCTAGCCATGTGGGCTTGGTGGTGCTTGTCTTTAACCTCAGAACTCCGGGGGCAGAAGTACGTGGATTTATGTGAGTTGAGGCCAGACTGTTCTGTCTTGTAAGTTCCAGGCCTGCCAGGGCTACAAAGAAGACTGGCATTCTATCTCCAGCACCCATGTTGGTCACTCTTAACTGCCTGTAACTCCAGCTCCAGAGGATCTGATACCCTATTTTGGCCTCCTCAGGCATCCACACACATATGCACATACTCACATACATACTTACACACATAAATAAACATATTTAAAAGCAAAGAAGTGCATGGATTTAAATGTTATTCACTGTAATTATTTTACTCTGTATGGTTCTCAGGCTGGTTCTTAGGGATCATCAAATACCATGGTGATAACACATGCTGGGGGATTTGAAGGAGAGTCGGGAAGGGTGTGTTGGAGGGTTGGAGGGAGGAAAGGGAAGGGATAAATGTTGTAATAAAATTATAATATCAAAAACAGCAACAGAAAACCAACAAGTTTGAACATGAAATGTCATTTGCTCCATGCTTTAAGAATTTTCTCCTCATATTCTAAAATGTTATGAATACTATGTCAGTGGTGGAAAGCTACAAAGAGAAATAAGTCACTAGGTGATAAAGCAGGGTTTTGGGTACTGAAAAGACTTCCCAGACAAATTGGAACCCAGAAAATCTAAGCTATACAATTAATATCACATAGGAATCATTAAGCCTGATTGCCAAGTACCTCTTCAGCTGTTTTCTGTCTTGCCAATGAAGCTTTGCAAAGATATAGGATCCATGTACCAAAGTTCTGTTCCTTATATTTTTTTCCACAGCTGATAGTTGCTGAGAGAGAGAGAGTCACTCAGCTTTGGGTACATGCCCGCTGGCAGGTTGCCTATGTCCCAGTGGATGGCCCCCCATCCATGTACATATGAACATCACTAATTGGACTAGGGATTAATAACAACAGAAAAAGCAAGACATGAAATTGTGGTAAAGATAGGATGGGGGCACTGGGCAAGCTGAAGGTATGTATGTAATGACGGGTAGGATCTGATGAAATGACATTATAGAAATGTATGAAATTTTCAAGGAATAAATAAAAGTATTGCTTTTGAAAGACTTAAATCTATAGTGGGTTATAATGAAAAAAATAAAAAAAAATAAAAAGAGGACACCAAGGTAGAAGGGAAGGGGCATATTTTTGGTGTGGGTTCCAGAAGGAGTGGTAGGGAATATTTTGGGTTGGGGATAGGATCAAGATATATCATACATGTTTTAGAAACTGTCAAAGAATAAATAAAAATATTTTAAAAGATTTGAGATTATAAAGATTGGGCAATATAATTTGCATTTTAATCCCTAGTGCATCTTCAGTATCTAAGACAGACCTGGGTAGTGAATAGGTGCCAACAGGTGTTTAATGTTTTTTAAAACCAGACAGCAAGAGGAAATAGAGAGGAACAAGTCATGTCGATGATAGTCATGGGAACTAATGCATCCCAGGCTGGTTGGAGATGGGGCATTGCTAGAATCTTGGCCGGTTATGATGCAATGCACACAAGTGAGAAACAGTGGTGTCATCCTCACAGTGCTGCCCTGGGTGTCAGGCAAACAGGGCTTTCTGTTGAAGTTTACACTGAAACAAGGACTTAGGAACATGCCATGGTTTTAATCCGCTAGAAGAGGATTTTTGTTCATAGACTTCTTTCTGTGGATGGAACAGCATTTTTCTTTTTGGTGCGCTCCCACATTCTGATTTCAGCATCCCACAGGATTGTAAAACATATTCAACATTTTTATATTGAAGTGAACATATTTTTGGCTCCCAAAGTATTAATTTTGGTTCAACGCATCATATTATATGGAAAAGAAAGTGAACTTTATTTAACTTCCTTTAAAGACTAATGCCATGGATCACTTGGACATTAAGATAAAATCTAGTTTAGGGAAAATATAATTTATTACTTACTATAGCCTCTCTCTCTCTCTCTCTCTCTCTCTCTCTCTCTCTCTCTCTCCTCTGAGTGAATGTGTGTGTGTGTGTGTGTGTGTGTGTGTTTTTTGCACGTTTGTGTAGGTACAGTTATGCTGGAGCCATGATCCTATGTGGAGGTCTGAGGACAACCACTGCTGTTGGTCTTTGCCTTCTCCCTTACTGAGACAGTCTCTTGTTTGCCTCTGTACACACCAAGGTGGCTGGTCTATGAGCTTCTGGGAATTCTCCTGTCTCTGCCTCACATCTGGCTGTAGGAGCCTTGGAGTTACAGACACTCATCATTGTATTCAGCTTCCTGACAGTTCAGGTGACCTGAAATTAGGTCCTCACAACAAACATTTTACCCACTAAGCCATCTCCTCAGCCTGATGTATTATAACTTTAAGTGAAAAAAAAATAACCTCAAGCCATTAATTTTGGAAATAATTAAATATGATTAAAACTAACCAGAAGTATTGGGCTGGTGAGATGGCTCAGGGGTTAAGAGCACTGGCTACTCTTCCAGAGGTCTTGAGTTCAATTCCCAGGACCCACATATTGGCTTATAATCATTTATAATGGGATCTGAAGCCATCTATTGGCATGCAGGCATACATGCAATCAGAGCATTCAGATATATAAAATACATAAATCAATAAATCTTAAAAAACAGACAAAGAACTAACCAGAAATTTGATAATGCTCTCCGAGAACAACAACTCAAATGAATAAGATCTATTTAAAAAGATAAAACAAATAAAATATTAGGTTATCATATTTATTTTTAAGCTTCATAGATATTTGTAAATTTAACACAAATCTGTAGCTACTTTAAAAATTAAAGTATGTCTACTTGGTCATTGAAATTTCCATGGAGATGGTTTGTCAGGTTATATTTTTAGCCTATTAATTTACACTTCATTGAATCTAGTAGTAAAGTAGGATCATAAGGTAAGACTTCGGAAACAAATAGCCAAGAAAATGTAATTTTTCTTCATGCTGGTGACTCTATAACGTTGTATGACTACAAGTATTACTATAGTTTGTATTCTCTTTATGTGTAGTAAGAATTATTTTTAAGGGGTGGATGAGATGGCTCAGTAGGTAAAGGCGCTTGCCACTAAGCCTGAGGACCCGGGTTCAATACTGAGAACCCATGAACTAAAAAGAGGGGACTGACTCCTGAAAGTTGTCCTCTGATTTCCACACATGCACTGTGGTATACACAAGCATGTGCGCACACACACACACACACACACACACACACACACACACACTTAAAAATTACTTTTAAGAACATGGCACAGTCAACTGAATGTATAGCACATATTTATATGACTTTATTTAGATCTATTTTATTCAACATTCTCCTGATAAGATGGCTGTTACTGTTTAAGGAGCTGTCTGTATTAGGAACATACAACTGGATGAACCTGACCAGTTTTAGAAAACTCCATCTTTACTTCTTCAAAATTACTTTTAAAGGACTGGAGAGATGGCTTATCTGTTAAGAGCACTGGCTGTTCTTGCAGAGGACCTGGGTTTGAGTCTCAGCACCCACATGGTAGTTCACAACCATCTGTAATTCCAGTTTCAGGGGATCTGATGCCCTCTTCTGGCCTTTTCAGGCACCAGGCATTTGCATGGTATACAGACATGCATGCAGTTAAAATATTCATATTCATAAGAATACATTTTAAAAATCCTTTTTAGACACTGGTTAAAATCTTGTACCCATGGAAGAAGCTAAATGGTGAGTAGTTTTTGTCAGGGTTAAATCCCGCAGCTGACTGAGCTATGGAGCTGTGATGAGATCAGACAAAGCATAAGAAAGAGGCACAGCCCAGGCTGGTGTAATTCTTAGCAACAGCACATCAGTGTCTGCTTAATTTGATCAGTGCACACAATGGGACCTTCAGGCTTTACAGATGACAGGACGGCTCAACACAGTCACACCACCTCTCACACTACCTGCCATTTCTTGTCGTATGTCTCTGTTGTGGCTTTTCTGCAGAGCAGATCTGTTTAATAGTGAAGCTTTAATTACAAACAGAACTGTGAAAAACTGGGATGGTTTTGTGTTCATGAACCAAACTGCAGAGGGAAATGAAATTCAAAACATTGTATGTCTTGAAGTAGTAAAAAGACCATTTCTCATCAGGAAATGACTCATTCTTGCTTCCGGCTGCCCATGGAAGGAGCCCTGAGAGCCTTTTAGCTTGGTTTCCTTTTTCTGTTTGTTTGCTTTTTGTTTTTGTTTTTATTCAACACAATTTTGCCTATGAAAATTTGCTCAGTAATATATTTGCTTAGTGATATTCTTCTCTGGAGCAACCAGAGAAGGATAGTTCAAGGTACTATGTCTTACATTAATTTTAATGTGATTAGATCAGTTTCCAACAATTTCTTAACTGGCCCTAATTATGCTTCTGAAATTTTGTGCCACATATTTATGTGAAGCAATGTTTTCAGCCTTGATGATTATAAAATCAAAATATTGATCAACTCTCTGAACAATACTGAAGATCGTCTAGACCTTGTACTACCAAGTAGTCCACCAAACTATAGTTCTTTATATGAAGCAATGTTTACTGGAGGAGGATCTACAACCACTGGTTTACTAAACCAGCATAATCTCCAATGGCAGATAAACATTTGTCCTTATACCTACAAATGAATGTAGTTTTCACCCCTTACCAAGAACAATTCTCTTTGCAACAGACAGAGGCCATGTGAGAAAACCACAACCAATCAAAATGGAAGATTGTGAAGCCCAGTCCCAATGAGTGCATCTACAAAATACTGCTAGACCTAAGGCTCTGGAAACATGGTGGAAGAGGGGGTGGAGAGACTGTAAGAGCCAAGGGATCAGGGAGTTTGCTGTGAGATTGTGTCTCCTAGGAATGTCAGAAGCTACCCCCATAAGTTCTTACCAACATGACTTCCCAAATGTTAACTGATCAAGGATGACACCAATGGACATGCCAAAGCCAATGGAAAAAAAGCCCACGAGGCCTCAATCCTACACAAAGAACTATATAGTCAACTGAAAGGTGGGAATGGGAGAGGTGCTCTTCCCCAGGGAAGAACATACCAATGGGTTATCTAGTGCGAACAATCATCCCTGAAAACACACACACACACACACACATATATATATATGTAGCATTATACAGACTGAAAAGGTTATATTTAGGAATATAAATGCATGCAGTAACAATTAGTGAAAAAGAGGCTATGAATATGAAAGAGAGCAAGGAGGTATATGGGAGGGTTTGGAGGGAGGAGAGGGAAGGGAGAAATGTTGAAATTAAATTATAATCTCAAAATAAAAAATAAAATAAATGAAATTATGATATATGTGCAGCAAAAACCCAGCTCAGTGGATTATTTTTAAAAAGAGAACCCTAAATTTAGAGGGAGGAAGTAGGGTTGATCTGGAAGCTGTTAAGGGTGAGACTGGGCATGAATATGGTCAAAATACATAGCACAGAATTCTCAAAAAATTAATATTTTTCTGAAAAGAATGAAAAAAAATAAGGATATCCATTTCACGAATATGTGTCTTAGTTTGCTTTCTGTTGTTGTGATAAACACTATGATCAAAACAACTTGGAGAAGAAAGGGTTTATTTTCATTTTGCAGGTTACAATCCATCATCAAGCAAAGCCAAGGCAGGTACCTGGAGGCAGGAGCTGAAGTAGAAATCATAGAGGAACATTGGTTATTGGCTTGTTCCCTCTGGCTTGCTCAGCTATCTTTCTTACACAATCCAGAACAGGACCACCTCCCTAGGAATGGTACTGCCCTCTGCAGGCTGTGCCCTCCCACATCAATTCTTCATGAAGAAAATGCCCCACATATATGCCCACAGGATGATCTGATGGAGGCAATTTCTCAGCTGAGGTATGCCAAGTCAAGCTGATAAAAACCTAACTATGACAGCAAGCAAATTTATTTTTACCTTTAATAAATGGTAAAATTATTTATATAGCAAAGAGCTATTTTAAAATAATGTTATGATTTACTATCTATAAATGTGTGACTGGCACACCTATTT
>CABHPH010177891.1:0-17339 GCA_902168325.1 Peromyscus nudipes | reverse complement strand
ACACACACACACACACACACACACACACACACACACACAGATACAGAGAAAATATATAAATGAATGTGATAATAATAGTTGAAAAAAAAAACCCAGAGGAAGGAGCAAACACTGAGGAGGCCATGAGAACACTTACATGGGGGTGAGGGGTGGGTGGGTGAGGGAGCAGGAACAATTCCCAGAGGTACGGTGTCCAATCTGAGACCTGAATAGCACTAAGAAGGGAAAATTCCTCAGACCAATTAAATGTGGTAGAGTTTATTTGAGCAAAACAAAACCAAGTAATTCACGAAACATGCAGCTCCTGGAACTAAAAGAACGTTCTGTGAATTCCCACCAAAGCAGGGCTGACAGCATTTATCTAAAGCGGGAGTGCAGCATAGAGGCCTGAACTGGGAACAGCTTAATTGGGTAAGTGGTTTCAGAGCAGCCTGCAATTAACTGAAGCTTAGCTACTGTCATTAAAGTCTGCATTGGTTTGGTCTGGTGAGGACAGTGTCGGAGCCTTGTCCATGCCAATGGCTGCCTGCAAATTTCAACAGTAGTCAGTAGGTATTAGTTGGATAAGGAGCACAAAGGGAAGAGGATTTTCTCATGGGAACCATCTACCTTCTCAAGCACAAAAGTACCTGTGAAGGGCCATACATTTGTAAACTTTCCAGCGCACTGAGGGGAACTGTCTGTGGCTATCTAACGACAGTCCAGTGTTGCATCTGGGAGTCATGATGGTGTTAGCTCAAGAGTCCTAGCCTGGAAGAGTCTCATCCAGGTGTTTCTCCTATTGATCTATCTGGTATCACCTATGAAGTTGTTATCATGTGTGTGTGGTCCAGGTGGCTTCAGGTTTCTGGTAGTTGGTGCTGGAATCCCCTGGTCCCTTAGTTATTTCCTACTCATGTTCTTAGCCTTAAATGTGGTAGACATAGTATCTTTATATTGTGGTCTCACTCCAGCATTTCAAGAAGCCAAAGAAGGGTGTTTGAAGACATTTGGGGAGTCTGGTTGTAGAATGAACATTCCAACTTTTGATTAAACAGTTTCCATTGCTCAAGGCAAGTCTGTTCCTAGTCCAGGTCTGACCAAAGATGAAACTGAGTCCAACTTGCAAGGATATCAGTGATAGGTTCTAGAAAATCTTATGACCATCTCATTTAAACTACTATTTTTTTCTTCTGGAAAAACAAACAAGTAACTCCCCCCTCTCCAAAAAAAAAAAACCTAGTAAATTTAAAGTGAATCCAAGAAGTAAATTTTTGAGGGACAAAGAGGATTGGTAGAATGACAGGAAGGGGCCACAATATCTTCCGGACAGGAAGTAGGAGAACATAGCTAGTTTACTCAGAGAAGTTCTCAAAAATTGGTATCAGAGGATCAGAGAAGAAATTGTGGGAGAAGGCATACAGGAAAACCATGCTTACACCTATACCAGTCTGTGCCCCCTACACACTTGGTTCTCAGAGGTGAGAACTACTATCCTTATACATAAGATCACGATGAATGTGAGTCCAGCATGAAAATGTTTACAGCATGGGATTTAGACAGCGAGGTTTGAGTTTGTACATCTGAAGAGTCATTTCATAGGCACTCTAGAAAGTAAACTCAGACTTTCTTCATGCCCGTGAATTTGGTCACTACCATGATTATGGTACATGCTGGACCCCCACTTCCATCGTCTCTGAATCCTGGTTCCTACAGTGTTTCCTTTGGAGTAAAGGAGAGATTCTGCTTGCAAATTGATAGTCTGCAAAGACCGTATTTGGCGTCATTGTGAACACTGAAATGAGTGACTTCAAGGATCATTATGGTAGATTTGAGCATGCGACTCATTATGTGAACTTGAGCATGTGAAGGTAGAAGCCATCAGAGCCCACTCATGTTAGGTTCCCATAGAATTTTATTTTCTCCTATTTATCTTCAACCATTGGGCAAAGGATATTTTACTACTGAAGAACCCAGAGAAAAAAAACATACAGAGCAATCAACATTTTGGCAAAGCCAAGGATGGAGTCATTCAGCTGCCCTGAGGTCATTTGATAGTCAAATGGTCTAAGCGGCTGGGGTGGGACAGTAAATGCTCACTCCCACTTTGGGTTGCTCTGTGATCAGGAACAAAACAGGGTTTGAAAGGAAAGTACAGCTTCCCTCAAACAAACCCTCCTGTCTGTCGTTTCTTTTGAGGTAAGCTGGCAGCCCCCTAGCCTTTATGATGAGACTCTTGAAAATCAAGTAGAGGCACATCCCCTTGGCAAGGATGGCTGTGACAAGTGCCTCCTGCTTTCTAAGTACACCCCTTTGTGTTTTTTTTTTGATTCCTTCCCCCACTCCCCAAACTAAGGAAGCAACACAGAACACAGATCAAGAATTCAGCAGTTCTTAAAAGTTATTAGTTGGGGTTTATGTCATTCATTCAACCTTAATGCTGGCACAAGGTACTTTTTTGTTTTGCTTTGAGGAGAAGTGCAGGCTTTCAGAGGTGGTAGGAGTAAAGACTTGTAGACTCAAAGCATTTCTGCTAGATTAGCCTGGACTCCACAGAATGACATACCCCTCAGCCTCAGGTTGCCTGTGTTTTGGTAAGATAGGAAGGGATCCCCTCTGGGACAGGCAGGCCTGGGGCTGATTATACCGCAGGGTGAATTCATCACTAAATCTTTCACTAACAAAGACAAATTACCTCATACCTTTTACAAGACCCTAAAAAATGAGGTGAGTGAATCTGTTGTCCAGCCAGCACATGAACCCAGACAGCAGGTGGCACTCCTCCAAGACGACTCCTTTCCCGAAGCAGGTTTGCATAGACCAAGATGAGACAGGCAACCGTTATCATCACCTGGTTTATGAGATCTTTCACAGACCACAGCCC
The DNA here is from genome assembly GCA_902168325.1 of Peromyscus nudipes. Classification (NCBI taxonomy): domain Eukaryota; kingdom Metazoa; phylum Chordata; class Mammalia; order Rodentia; family Cricetidae; genus Peromyscus; species Peromyscus nudipes. Next base: position 14,476 of record CABHPH010177891.1, on the reverse strand, counting down.
CCTTTGATCTTCACTGCAGTCAGTTTGAGAACAGCATTGTTATTACCTGCATTTGTGAACAAGGAGACTGTGGCCTGGACAGATGCCCATAGTAGAGCCCAAATAGTTTGGGTTTAGGGGGACAAACAGGACTTAGTTCTAGATTCATGTCTACCACTCTTTTCAGCTGAATATGAGATTTGGTCCCTTCATCTTATAGGGATGATAATCCTCAGCTCATAGGCTCCTGACAGCAGAGGAGAACTCACTAACACTTAAGTGCATAGGTGCATTATGCCACCTCCAAAGGACTGTTTTATCCATCGGAATTCCTTGTGATCAAACTCCTATCTGCTTAAGTCAATAGATGAAAGATCTAGGCTAGTCTTTCTGGGGTCATATTTTCTGATCTATAAAATATCAACAATTATAACAGCTGCCCCAACTGATAATAAGTCATTGCCATAGCTGACAATGGTTGAAGCCAGCAATAAGCACAGAAATGGAGGTGATGATGTTCATGATGACCATGTTGCTGATGATAATACCTAGACTCTCATAACATGTGCAGCTCAGAGCTGAAGTCCAATCTCATGTCCCCTAATGTTAATTTGTGAGGGGGTTTCTATTGTGAGACAGGAAGAGAGAATTTAAGGCCAAGGGTGGTAAGCAATTTGAAATCCCAAGAGATGGGGTTTCTGTGGTGCCAGGACAGATTTTTAAAAGACAATAGAAGTGTGGGAGGGCTGAGCTAATGCCTTCCGAATGGCAGGGATGGGCTTTGATGGGAAGTCTCTGGGAGAGGCTGGCTTTACTAATGTGTGCACTGTGTGGCTATGGGACTGAGCTGTGGAGTTCCTGGATCTGAGATGTGAATGGAAGTCTTACTGTCAGCTCCAGTTTGGCAGAAATGACTGCTGTGGTAAAAAAGGAACCCTCAAAGCTCTGTTATCCATTCCTTTGTCTCTGTAGCCTCTCTTGGGAAAAGCACTGGGACTAGTTATCTATCTCAGTAGTAGAAAAAACATCCCCCATGTCATTTCATTACTCCATTTGCCCATAGGGATGATAATCCTCAGCTCATAGGCTCCTGACAGCAGAGGAGAACTCACTAACACTTAAGTGCATAGGTGCATCATGCCACCTCCAGAGGACTATTTTATCCACCAAGATTCCTTGTGATCAAACTCCTATCTGCTTAAGTCAATAGATGAAAGATATAGATTTGTTTTTTTTGTTTTGTTTTGTTTTTGTAGGTTTTTTTATTGTTGTTATGGTGATGGTTTTGTTTTTGAGACAGGGTCTAGGGTCTTGCTATATATTCCTGAATGGGCTGACACTTAAAAAAAAAAAAAAGGTGGCCATAGCAAACAAAAATTTTCCTGCCTCAGTCTCCTGATGGACTGCCTTAATTTTTTTCTTCAAGGATTCTCTCTCTCTCTCTCTCTCTCTCTCTCTCTCTCTCTCTCTGTGTGTGTGTGTAAATGCAGATATGTGTGAAGGTGTCCACAGAGGCCACAAGGAGGCATCAGATACCCTAGAACAGTAGTTTCATACATCTGTGACCTTCCAGGTGTGAGTGCTGCTGTCTGAACTCTGGTCCTCTTGTAGACCAGTAGCCTTTTTAACTGCTGAGCCATCTCTCCAACTCTTTCATTTATTCTTTATCCTAGCACTACCTCTTGACCAAGGTGCTACTCTTTTAGGACCTCATTTTATATCTGTAAACAGGTAGAAGACTGTTTGCTTGGGCTTTTGACTACAGAAGCCTATAGAATATAATGTAGATAAAAAAAACAAAAACAAAAACAAGCTGTCTTAAGTACCAGCCTTACCATTGATTAGCAAGTCCACTAGAAACAGAGCTTTAGGGCTCTGACAACAAGAGAGAGGAATCCACCTCTGTGGCTTTTGACTGAAGGTTTGGGTTTGAGTCCTGGGTCCATCGCTGATGAGTTCTACGACCTAAAGGATGTCACTGCTCTGACCATCTTCCTTGCATGATTCTGGAAATGACCAATATTTAAATGTTCTAAGAAACATTAGTCATGTCATTGACCTTTGAATGAAAGAGGAGCTAGTCTGAGAAAATCCGTGTCTTCTCTTCTCTCTTGAAAATCCTCAATGCACATCATGAGCATGTCTGTAAAGCCCCTGAGATGTTCTGCATCAAGGTCTTTTTATATTTGGGTTACACCATGCTTGTCCACTGGCCATCAGCTCTCTTTCCTCCCATAGCAGGGACTCACCTTCCCATGAATTGTTCCTCAGAACGAGCTGACCTCCTGAGGGTCTTCTCAACGTTGATGTTTTTCTTTCTACATCATTGCCTGTATCTAGTGCTTCCTTAGCTAACTACAGCATCAGGTGTGAGAAAAGTTTCAGTCGTCAACAGCAGCTGCCTCTTCAGTACTAATAAGGAGGGCTAGGCAACCAACAGATCTATAGTTACCCAGAGCCATGAGAGGAAGATATGCATGTATCAGTGTGTGTGCAATGATGACATTAGTGTAAAAATCTAAAGCCATGCTTTCAGCATTTTTATTGCAGCCAGTGCTGTTCCCACCCCGATTCCCTGGGCAGCCTATTCTTTAGAATCCTATCCCCCTTTTCTCACCCAAATGGAAATAAAAACTTGGAACCAGAAGCTTTTCATTGCCTCCGAGTAGCTGAGCCAAATAAGAGCAATGGCCTGGAAACCAGAAAGTCTGGACTCAAATTCTGCCTGTGCTGTGAACTCGACCTTGATTTGCCGAGAATCACCTGTCCAATCAAACCTTGCTCATTCATTTCTTCATCTAGAAAGTAAAGGCATTGAGCCGCGTGAGCTTCGGTGTTCTCACCCAGCGTGGCATGTGGTTTCTTTCTAGATAAATGGCATGCAAACCCTGCTTTGACTCCACAGCAGTCCCACAGTTTGTCACCAAGTCCCCTGTAGTAGCCGCCTGGTCCTATGTGGTTCGCATTAGAGACTTCATCCCAACAAACACTAGCAGGGGGTGGGAACAGCTCAAGCCCATCTGGCTCTGTAAATGGAGCTGGACCTCACCCCTCGAGTGGCATTGCCCACAATGATGTCACCCTCATCTTTTTAGGAAAGCATTCTCTTCAACTGTTGGGACAGCCTGTGCCCACCAGACCAGTGGCTTGGATTGTAGGGATTTGGCTGGTTTTTTCTTTCTTCTTTTATTTTATAATAAAAGAAATGTCATTGACACAAACCCTAATTCAAGTTATGTGAAGGATTTTATTTAAATCCACAAAGTCAATGAGAACCAGACCTGGTCCTGCAAATAAGGCCAGACACAATGGCTTAGATTAGGGTACCGGGATCAGCTTCGATTCTGAGGTTAAAGATTGTTCTTTCTTTTGTGGCTCTGTCAGGCCCTTAACATCACTTAAGCCTAATTGATTCAGGGGAATTGAAGGCGGTGAATGTGTACATTGGCCGCTGTTCCTTTCAAAGCGTGCGCACATTCCTTAAACTATGGAGCCCAGAGACTCTCTCAGAAAAGGCCTTAAGCACCGAATTTTGAGGTTGTTGCCAGTATCCCCTTCCTGCTCCCAAAGGATGTCCTCTAATTAAGACCTCATGACCTTACCTGGATCATCTCAGACCCCTCGGGGTTAAGCTCCATCACTTTCGGGTAGAATAGACTCAAAGATGAGGTGTATCTCGAAGATTTTACCATTGTTTGACTTTGGGTCAGACTTTCTAGCACTCAGGGACTTGCTAAGTGTTCTTTTCTGTAAAATGGGACCAAGTTTCCCCACCATTACCACCTCCCTACCCCCCACCCCTTACCCCCCACCCCCACCCGCTCTTCTGGCACACACTTCTTTATTCTCCCGTTTGCTAGGTAATGTGTATGGACAATTTTCATTTTATCTGATTTCACCATGTTCTTTGGTGGTGTCTTTAGTCTCTTTCCCCATCCTCTCTCAGACAGAGTCTAGTTAGGCAAGGATAGTTTGAAATCATGATCCTCCTGCCTCAGATTTCTGAGTCCTGAGGTTTCAGGTATATCCTATTCTCCCTGACAGCTTTCTTCTTCAGCTTGGTGACTTGCTGTAGTCATCCTTCTAGACTTATTTTCTCCTCAGGTAGTGTCTCTTGACATTCTGGGTTAGATGCTATCTTCAAAGATCTTGTGTTTACATTTTTTCAGAAAAGAATATCCAAAGTTCCTACTCTTGAGATGCTCACTGAGACAATTATGATTGTGTGTTTCTAGACTTTCTCCCCCTATAGTATCAGTATCAGAGTTAGTGAATATGCTTGAAAATATATCTGATTTCAATATACCAATAGTTAAAAAAGGACGAGAGAAGGAAAAGCTCCTGCCAGTGAGTCATAGGAAGAAATACACACACACACACACACACAGAGAGAGAGAGAGAGAGAGAGAGAGAGAGAGAGAGAGAGAGAGAGAGAGAGAGGTGCAGGAATCTCTAATATGAGCTGATTCACTTTAGATATTTTTATCTCATTTAACCTCTCCAGATTCAGATGATATACATGGTAGCAATGTAATTTGAAAGAGCAAGGGGGCTGAACTCAAAAGTGTCTAAGTAACCCACCGTGGCAGTTATTAATAAAACCTTTATTGATAAGACCTTCTAACAATTCGTGCTACATGAAACCTTTGGGAGGCAGGCACTGAGATGGGGTTAGTAATGTGGATGGTTCACTGGGGAAATCCTTCTGAAAGATAGAAAGGAGATGGAAAATTTCTTCAGGGAAATCCTTCAGGCTTCAGTGTAGGTCAGGAGTGCGCAGAGTAAGCCAAAGACTGTGATACAGATCTGATAGAGTATCCACTGATTCACCAGGGACATTGGAGAAAAGAGTGATCCATTACAGATGCCCCATACTGGGTGGAAAGTGTCCCTGTAATGTTCAGAAGCTGCGTTAAGTACCAAAAGCACCAAATCTAAAAATTCTCAGGTGGCTGGACTCCTTGCCAAATTTGAGTTAAGATGTTTCCATAAAGCCATGACTTGAAAACGGGTCACTCTGACCATTTCTAGATTTTAAGGAGCCTGGCACACATTTCAAAATAAAGTTTCAAAGATAAAAAGCGTGACTACAATCAGAATGATATTGATATAAATAGGACCTTAAATTTTAGTGCCATATATATATGAAAAGATGCAAGGTGACTTTCTGGTTCACAGTCTTGCACCCATTACTCTGTTTCCCCTTTCTCAGAATTGTCTTGGCAGGACCTACAGGGATCATATAATGCACAAAATAATTGAAAGTTATTAAAACCCCCAAATGATTGAGCCTACTGATTAAGCAACTGTACAGACGTCCAAGTCACTTAACAGGCTGGAATGCTTGCCAAGTGTTGTAACCTTGGGCTGGAAGGCAAGGGATTTATACAAACAGGATTGCTTCTCAGGCTTCCTCTACCAGGGCTTGGTCTCTGCCAAGTCCTGATTAACTATGACTTCATTCTAGACATCCTGGGACCTCAGCCTTTAAGCCACATTTACTTGAGTACCATCAAGTGAATGGCATAAGATCCAACACAGTGTAGACTCTGGGGGTATTTATAAAACTATAAAGCAATAAAAAATTGCAAAGCCTCTTCTAATTCTCTCCTGTCTGTCTGTCTGTCTGTCTATATATATATATATATATATATATATATATGCATTTGAATTTGGGGACCACTTGGAATTGGATATTTATCAGGGGCCTTGTGTTGTTCTGGTTTGTCTGAGAGGGTCTCCTGTTGCCTCCGTTGGCCTCAAACTCCCTACAAAGATGAAGATGATCCTTGTGCCTCCACAAGGATACAAGCCTACACCACCGCACTGGTTTGCGTGGTACTGGAGACCAAACCCAAGGCTTTGTATGTGCTAAGGAAACACTCCACTAAACAAGCTACATTTCATATGCTTTTCTAAGTTCTTTTAAAAAGTTGCAAATAGAAGCTCAAGTAGGGCTGCTGAGGCAGATTTAGCTTTTCTTTCAGTGATTCCAATGCTCAATTTTATGTCTTGATCTGAAAATGATGATTTCAACCACTCAACTTCTCGGTTCCCTATTAGAATGAATAAGGATCTCTGGACTTGAGGATCTGAAAGATTTACTACTGATGGGATACAGATAAGACAGCAGAGAACAAAAAGAGAACAAAAAGACTGGTGACAGATGACAGAATCCTGTCTGTTTCCTAGTACACCTGGACCCTAAAACTTCCAGTCCTAGAGCTTGTCAGCTCTGTAGGCGTTATCTAGATCTTCAGAGTGACAGGTTGATGGTTGCTTCACTTGGAGAAAAGCTCTTCATCCATGAAGGAGCTCAAGCAGTGGCAGGAAGTCCTCCAGCAAGTATCTGGTGGATGCAAGTCCTGAGAGGGGAAGGGAGATGTTCTTTGGTGGCTCCGAAAGTCAGTTTTGAATATGGGTGGGTGTAGACAATGCCATGGGAAATAACTCCCTACAACTCAAGCCTGAAAACGCATCAAGCTGTTGAGTCTGCACACATACTTTCTAGTTCAAAATTTAGTTGTATCACTTAACTGTCAAAGGCATCACCAATCTCCCTTCGTAGTTTTCTGTGACCTGTCCAGACTCCCAAACCTTTCTAATCTGATCTTTATATTCCCTCCAGATCCTATTCCTCTCATTCAAGGACATGATGCACACGTGGATGCCACCTAAGTTATCTCTCACTGTGAAACATCAAGATGTGGGTTTCACAATTAAGCATTTGTTGTCTCATAGTAATTCAGGTGTGACTAGTTGTGGGGATCTAGCCTGGGACTTGCATGGATCAGGGTTACAATTACCTGAGTCCATGTTTGGCCTGAAGAATATGCTCGAAGGTGACTCTCTTATACAGTCCAATTGATGTTGGGAAGTCTTAGTGAGACTTCAGTATGCCATGGTGACTAATCAGGTTGTCACTTATGGAAACATCTGTGGAGGATTATTTTGATCATGAGTGGCACCATTCCCTCACTGGGCCCTGAAATGTATAAGAATGAAAAAAAACTAGCAAGTGAACAAAGCGTGGAGGAGCCTTTCTCTTGCCTCCTGCCTGCGGGTGTGATGTGACTAGCTGCTTGAGTTACTGCCTCGACTTCTTAGTGATGAACTGGAACCTGAAATTGTAAGTCTCATAAACCCCCTCTTCCTCTCACTTGCTTTTTGTCAGGAAATTTTTATCACAGAAAAAGAAATCAAACTAGAGCAATGACCTAAGCTATCATGGGAAACCATACACAATAGTTTGACAGTATTTTATAGGTGGTTCAGGTTAGCCATTCTGGGGAGGGAAGTACATAAAGGGGCAGGTATCACTAGGCAGAAATCATAGCTAGATTGTTTCGGAGGCCAGTTGCCATGCCCTTAAGTTTCAACATGATATTCTATTTGTCTTGATTCACTTTGTCTTTCCTCTACCTAGCCACCTCCCACCCATCTTGGAGACTCATCTGAGATTCTGTCTTGGGTAGGTTTCTCTGGCTGTGATAAAGCATCATGACCAAAGAAACTTCAGGAGGAAAAGGCTTATTTCATCTTACAATTCCAAATAACAGTAAATCACTGAGGTGAGTCAGGGCCAGAACTCAAGCAGGGCAGGAACCTGGAGGCAGTAACTAAAGCAGACACCGTGGAAAAATGCTGCTTACTGATTTGCTCCTTATGTCTTGCTCAGCCTGCTTTCTTTCCCTCCCTCCCTCCCTCCCTCCCTCCCTCCCTCCCTCCCTCCCTCCCTTCCTTCCTTTCTTCCTTCCTTCCTTCTTTCTTTCTGTTGTTTGGTTTTTGAGACAGTTTCTGTATGTAGTCTTGGCTGTCCTGGAACTCACTCTGTAGACCAGGCTGGCCTCAAACTTAGAGATTCACCCACCTCTGCCTACTGAGTGCTGGGATTAACGGCATGCACCACCATACCCAGCTTTAGTCTGCTTTGTTATATAACCCAGGGTCACCTGCTCAGGGGTGGCACTACCCACATGCCCCCACACACGTCAATTTTTATTTTTTAGACATTTTTATTAATAAATTTTTTATTCATTTTACATATCAACCACAGATCCCCCTCTCATGCCTCTTCCCACTCCCCCCATAGCCTCCCCCCCAGCCTACCCCCCATCCCCTCCTCTGAAAACATAAGGCCTCCCACCCCCCATGGGGAGTCAGCAAAGCCTGGTACATTCAGCTGAGGCAGGTCCAAGCCCCTCTTCCTGCATCAAGGCTCTGCAAAGTGTCCCACCATAGGTAAAGGGATCCAAAAAGGCAGTTTGTGAACCAGGGATAGAAACTATTCCCAGTGCCAGGGGCCCCTTAAAGAGACCGAGCTACACAACTGTCTCACTTATGCAGAGGGCCTAGTCCAGTCCCATGCAGGCTCCACAGCTGTTGGTCTAAAGTTCATGAGTTCCCACTAGCTTGGTTCAGGGTCCCACATCAATTATCAATCAACAAAATGCCCCACAGGCTTGCCTACAGGCCAGTCTTATGAAGGCATTTTTTCAGTTGAGGTTCCTCTTCCCAAATGACTCTAGGTTTTTGTCAAGTTGACAACACCAAGCAGCATAGATGCCATCAACTTTTTTGGATATGCATATAATAGAATTAACTTCCTTATCTACTTTTCCAAAGCACTTTGCACATGCTATTATGTAATATAAGAATTTGCACCTCATTATAAAACAGAAAGAGTCTCTATCAAGAGATGTGGAAGAGCAATGGCTACATCATTTCCAGCGCTTCCAAGACTAAGTTAAACATTGGCAAACAGCAGGTACTTGTGGGACACATCAATTAATTAACTTTATCTCCTTCCATCTTGTCATTGTTAACTTTCATTCAAGGGTCACAATTAATACTAATGTAGAGTACAAATCATGCCCTTAGAAAAAGGGAGAAGAGGAGATGACTACCAAGTGGTTTTTTCAATCTTAAATGTCTGTTTAAAAACACTATCATTATATATAACTTTTAATAGAAACAGCTCTGTTTAATAAACAGCTCCTAGGGGCTGGAGAGATGGCTCAGCAGTTAAGAGCATCAGCTGCTCTTCTAGAGGACCTGGATTCAGTTGCTTGCACTCTCAAGGCAGTTCACAACCATGTGTAACTCTAGTTCCAAGGGATCCAGTGCCCTCTTCTGGCCTCAACAGGCACCAGGTACACATGTATTGCATAGACATACATGCAGGCAAAGCACATAGACATAAAATAAATATAAGTCGATCTTAAAAAGAGAATGTTTTCCTGGTGGAAAATTGAGGCAAAATGAACATTAGCGATCATTAGAGAAAAGAGGGACCTTAGAGGGTATATTGCCCAAACCTGTCCTCTGACAAATGAGAAACACGGAAGCCTTGTTTCAAACACGCTATTTCATAGTACAAGCTACGACAGAGTGTCAATTAACTTTTTTTAAAAAGGAGAATTCAACAGCTTGAGTAGAATTTGCCCATATTTTTTGTCACTTTCATAGTCTCCGATCTCATTGCCTCAAACTCCCATGGGGGACAACAGCACCTGTGCTGGTAGTTTTATGTCAACTTGACACAAGTTAAAGTCATTTGAGAGGAGGGGACCTCAATTTAAAAAAAAAGCCTTCATAAAATCAGGCTGTAGGCAAGCCTGTAAGGCATTTCCTTAATTAGTGATTGATGGACGAGGGCCCAGCCCATTGTGGGTGAGGCCATCCCTGGTCTTGAGTTTTATAAGAAAGCAGGCTGAGCAAGCCATGAGGAGCAAGCCAGTAAGCAGCTCCCCTCCATGGCTACTGCATCAGCTCCTGCCTCCAGGTTCCTGCCCTGTTTGAATTCCTGTCCTGACTTCCTTCAAGCCAAATAAACCCTTTCCTCCCTGTGGGAGCCCACAGAGGCTATCTAGTGAAAAATTACTCAGGGTCAGAGAATCTGAGCTTGCTTTACCCAGCAGGACTGCATAAGGAGATGATTTGATTACAGGAGTGTTTACCAGGTGTTTGGAAGGGTCTATACTTGGCTGTATAGTGTGTTTTGATTTAGCAAGGGGGGGGGGGTTCTTTTGCCTCTCCCCTTGGCATGTTATAAAAAGCCTTTTGAATAAACCTTCAAGGCCGTTGGGTATTGATCCAGGCCCTCCTGAAGCTATCCTGTGTTTCTGTCTTTCTTCTCATCATCTAGGTCTCTCTTTCTATCTGATATTTTCTTATCCCTCTCTCTTCTTCCTAAGAACCCTAGAGAAGGTTGGAAAGGTAGGAACTGGACTCCCACAGTCTCCCAACACCTCTGCAACATGCTTTTTGGTCATGGTATTTCATCATAGCAATAGTAACCTTAACTAAGACAACCATCTAATAAAGGTAATAAGGAAAGAAGGGTATCAAGCTCAAAATAACTTCATTAAGAAGCACTCAGCATGTATTATCTCCCAGGTATAGGTAGGCAAATGTTCTTTTAAAATTAATGGGGAAACTCAAAGACTTTACTGGCTTCTTGAATGCCAGTGTTCTGTTTTCCATGCAGGATCCCACATGCCAGAGACGGCTGTGGATTCTCTGGAAAAGTAGAATTTAGTGCAATGGTGGAGGCTTTGTGCAATACTGTGGGTCACATTTAATGATAAACTGGCCTTCTTTGAAAAGGGGAGATGAGGGCTAGCAATAAGGCTCAGTTTGGTAGGGCACTTGCTGCCAAGCCTGAGTTCAATCCCCAGGACCCTTATGATGGAAGGCAAGAATTGATTCATGCAATTTATCCTCAGTTTTGCACACATTCATGATGGCACACACAACCACTCCTACAGTAATATAAATATATGAAAAAATTTTTTAAAAATTATGAAGAAGTGAAGCAAATTAGAAAGGATACAGAGAAAAAGCTCTAACTTTTATAAATTCAGTTGTGAATTTAAGTGATGACTTCCCTCTTTGGATTAAGGTTCATTTAAGGACCTTGTTTTTATTTCTCTGTGACCTCTGTCATACAAATTTGGTTCAAGTAGTTCATATTGTCAACATATACAGCAAGACCAACGTGAATTTTCAGATGTTCCTGGGAGAGGTGGAGAAGAAATAAGGCTGTCTGTGCACGAAGACAAGAATATTGGAAAGCCTTTATTTTTGTACCAAACTTACCACTAAGGTAGACAGGGCATTTGATGTTAGCATAGAAACAGTGGCATGTGCCTGGTGGTTTGAATTTACAACAAGAAGGTCCCTGAAGACCACTTCCCCCAGTCCTCAATATGTCCCATGTTACCCTGGTGACTAATACTCTGTGCAGATGTTTTCAATCTTTGCTTGTTAAATCTACCCAAGGCTGATAAATAAATGGTTTTAGCCCCTTACACAATAGGCTGAAGTCATTCTTAGATTATTCATTGAGAGTGGAAATAATCATAAAATAAAATAAGGCTTGGGCTCATCCACATTGTTATTGGGACTAAACACAAAGGTTCCAGTCCTGCTGAATGTCAGAATATCATGGCCTATCTGCAGCTCTATCCCAAATCAGTGGACTGAGTTCCTGTGAGGGTGGGACCTGGGCATAGATTTATGTGTATTCAGGGTTGAGAGTCAAACAATCTAATGCTATCCAGGGCTCAAAGAGGATATGAGAATAAATAAAATGTGTACAGAAAATTAGTGCAAATTCTGAATCTAGAGTTCCCTGCCTTAGTTAATGCTAGGTTACTTAGTTATTGCTAAGTACTTCTCCCAACTCCCACACATTTCCAAGATTCTGTTCAAAAGATGTCTAATGCTGGCTTATATTAGACTTCTTAAAATTTCCTCATGAAATATCTTCCTTGGACTATAGTTTATGTACCATACAATTTGTTCATTTAAAGTTTTTAATCAAATGACCTTGAGATCCTCAAAGACACTGGAAAAAAACGTACATTTTATGAAAAATACATATAATCTGCTGTGACTGGATTCTTTTGTTTTGAATGTTTTCAAAAGTCACAGATATTTTATGATACCTCAATACTTCATTATTTTTATTTTCACATTTGTTATAAGTTGACCAACTATAAGTTGTATGTACTTAACAGATAGAAAATCATGTTATTGTTTTAACAGTTTTCTAGTGGATTCTTTAGGGACACACACACACACACACACACACACACACACACACACACACGATCATGATATCAGCAAACAAACATAATTACTTCTTTATTTTCTATTTGTATTCCTTTTAATTTTTTTGACTTAATTACTCTGGCTTGGAATTCTGTGTTGTGTTGAATAGGAGTGGTGGTGGGGGGGTCTCCTAGTATTTGAACAGAAGGAAGAGCCTTCAACTTTTCACTGGAGAATATGTCACAAGTGGACTTATTGTAGACTTCACTATGGTTAGATATATTTCTTGTATACCTAATTTGTTGATTTTTGTTTATAGCACCATAGTTAGATGTTGAATCTTTTAAAAAATGCTTTTTCTGCATCGTGGAGAGATGATATAGGGGCTTTTTTTTGTCCTTTGGTTCTGTAAATGGGATTGTTATGTTTGTTTATTTGTGGTTATTGAACCATCCTTAAACTCCAAGAATAAACTATTGTAAATGAGCCCTTTAACATACTGTTTAATTCAATGTGGTAGTATTTTTGTTGTTGTTGTTGTGTTGTTTTTTAGGAAATTTTGTGTCTAGGTTAGTCAGGGATCTTGGCCTATAATTTTACTTCCTTGAATGGTTTTGCTATCAAAGTAATGCCAAGCTTGTAAAATAAGATCAGAAGCATTCTCTCATACTTCTTTTTTTTCTTTCTTTCTTTCTTTTTTTTTTTTGGCAAAGAGTTTGAGAAGGACTAGTATGAGTTTTTTAAATATTTGGCAGGATGCAACTCTGAAAATGTTGAGTCCTAAGATTTTCTTTGAGAGATTTTTTTTTATTATTGATTTAACGTACTTAGTAATAATCAGTCTGTTCAGATTTTCTGTGTCTCCATAATCCAGTCTTGGCAGCTTGTGAGTATTCAGGAATTTATCCACTTTTTAATGGTTGACTGATGCCAATTAGCATGGGATTGTCATAGTCATTTCTATTTTCTTGTATTTCCTCTTTTGCCTGCTTGGTTTGTAAGATAAGGTCTCCCTGAGTAGCCTAGGTTGATGTTAAACTGTGTGTGTAGCTCAGGACAGCCTTGAACTCATGATCCTCTGTCTCAGTCTCCCAAATGCTGAGATTACAGGCATATAGAACAATGTCTGGTATATTCCTTAGTATTTCTGTAGTTATCAATGAAAATGTCTATTTGCATTTCTGATTACATTTATCTGAGTTATCTTCCACCTTTCTTAGTTTTGGTTAGGTTTTCTGAAAGATTTTTCCATTCAAAACCCCTTTTTATCTGAGATAATTTGTACATAACCCCAAATATTTAGGTTTATAAAACTGGCATATGAATCAAACATTTAAGACAATCATAAAGAAAGCTATTTTAAAGCAATCCTTTGGTATACATATAATCACATAATTTATTAAAGATGAAGGTGAATTTGCATAATGGGATGTTTTCCCCCTTTTTTAAGTATATGTATGTTTTCGTTGGTTTTTATTCATTACAATTGGTACTGGGTTACATTTTTGTATGAGTACCTAACATATATTGAGCATGTTTCCTGAAGCATTTTCATATTAATATGTAAATTATTTTGAGTGTGTTTCCCTTCCTCACCTCCAACTCTGTTTTTTATCCTTTCTCACCCCTACACACCACTTATTCTCCTAAACAATTCCACTGCTACTTTCATATACTATATACATACATGACCCTCTGTATCTATATAAAACCTAGAAAACACAAGTGACAGAAAACATAGTATTCGTGTTTCTGACACTGACTTAATTTGTTTAATATGATTATCTCTAGTTGAATCCATGGACTGCAGATGATATAACTTCATTCTTCTTTATAGCTGAAAGCCATCCTATAATTTCTTTATTTGTTATGTGTAACACATTTTCTCTATCCATCTCTCCTTTGATGGCACTTGGGTTGGTTCCATAACTTGGCAATTGTGAATAATGTAACATCTATGTGGAGGTGTTAACTTGTAGGCTTTTGGGTAAACAACCAGGAGTGGTATAGCTGAGCCATATGGTAGAGCTACTTTTAGTTTTTCAGAGGAATCATACTGAGTTCTGTAGTGACTACTTCACACTTCCACCAGCACCACCTTCTGTCCACATACTTGCCAGCACCTGTTACTCCTTTTTTTTTTCCTTAATTACTGCCATTCTAACTGAGGTGAGCTGGAATCTCAATGCAGTTTTTAAAAACTTTTTTTTTTAAAAAAAGATTTGTTTATATTTATTTAAGTATATAAATGTTTGCCTGCATGTATGTACATCATGTGTGAGCAATGGCTGTGGAAGCCAGAAGAGAGAGTCAGAGCCCTTGGAACTAGAGTTACAGGAGTGTTATGGAATATTACTTTAACTAGGCAAAGATGTGTTACATTTGTTTATGTAAAGATGTGTTACATTTGTTTATGCTGCATTTGTTTATGTGAAGATGT
>CABHPH010177890.1:0-17329 GCA_902168325.1 Peromyscus nudipes | reverse complement strand
ACACACACACACACACACACACACACACACACACACACAGATACAGAGAAAATATATAAATGAATGTGATAATAATAGTTGAAAAAAAAAACCCAGAGGAAGGAGCAAACACTGAGGAGGCCATGAGAACACTTACATGGGGGTGAGGGGTGGGTGGGTGAGGGAGCAGGAACAATTCCCAGAGGTACGGTGTCCAATCTGAGACCTGAATAGCACTAAGAAGGGAAAATTCCTCAGACCAATTAAATGTGGTAGAGTTTATTTGAGCAAAACAAAACCAAGTAATTCACGAAACATGCAGCTCCTGGAACTAAAAGAACGTTCTGTGAATTCCCACCAAATCAGGGCTGACAGCATTTATCTAAAGCGGGAGTGCAGCATAGAGGCCTGAACTGGGAACAGCTTAATTGGGTAAGTGGTTTCAGAGCAGCCTGCAATTAACTGAAGCTTAGCTACTGTCATTAAAGTCTGCATTGGTTTGGTCTGGTGAGGACAGTGTCGGAGCCTTGTCCATGCCAATGGCTGCCTGCAAATTTCAACAGTAGTCAGTAGGTATTAGTTGGATAAGGAGCACAAAGGGAAGAGGATTTTCTCATGGGAACCATCTGCCTTCTCAAGCACAAAAGTACCTGTGAAGGGCCATACATTTGTAAACTTTCCAGCGCACTGAGGGAAACTGTCTGTGGCTATCTAACGACAGTCCAGTGTTGCATCTGGGAGTCATGATGGTGTTAGCTCAAGAGTCCTAGCCTGGAAGAGTCTCATCCAGGTGTTTCTCCTATTGATCTATCTGGTATCACCTATGAAGTTGTTATCATGTGTGTGTGGTCCAGGTGGCTTCAGGTTTCTGGTAGTTGGTGCTGGAATCCCCTGGTCCCTTAGTTATTTCCTACTCATGTTCTTAGCCTTAAATGTGGTAGACATAGTATCTTTATATTGTGGTCTCACTCCAGCATTTCAAGAAGCCAAAGAAGGGTGTTTGAAGACATTTGGGGAGTCTGGTTGTAGAATGAACATTCCAACTTTCGATTAAACAGTTTCCATTGCTCAAGGCAAGTCTGTTCCTAGTCCAGGTCTGACCAAAGATGAAACTGAGTCCAACTTGCAAGGATATCAGTGATAGGTTCTAGAAAATCTTATGACCATCTCATTTAAACTACTATTTTTTTCTTCTGGAAAAACAAACAAGTAACTCCCCCCTCTCCAAAAAAAAACCTAGTAAATTTAAAGTGAATCCAAGAAGTAAATTTTTGAGGGACAAAGAGGATTGGTAGAATGACAGGAAGGGGCCACAATATCTTCCGGACAGGAAGTAGGAGAACATAGCTAGTTTACTCAGAGAAGTTCTCAAAAATTGGTATCAGAGGATCAGAGAAGAGATTGTGGGAGAAGGCATACAGGAAAACCATGCTTACACCTATACCAGTCTGTGCCCCCTACACACTTGGTTCTCAGAGGTGAGAACTACTATCCTTATACATAAGATCACGATGAATGTGAGTCCAGCATGAAAATGTTTACAGCATGGGATTTAGACAGCGAGGTTTGAGTTTGTACATCTGAAGAGTCATTTCATAGGCACTCTAGAAAGTAAACTCAGACTTTCTTCATGCCCGTGAATTTGGTCACTACCATGATTATGGTACATGCTGGACTCCCACTTCCATCGTCTCTGAATCCTGGTTCCTACAGTGTTTCCTTTGGAGTAAAGGAGAGATTCTGCTTGCAAATTGATAGTCTGCAAAGACCGTATTTGGCTTCATTGTGAACACTGAAATGAGTGACTTCAAGGATCATTATGGTAGATTTGAGCATGCGACTCATTATGTGAACTTGAGCATGTGAAGGTAGAAGCCATCAGAGCCCACTCATGTTAGGTTCCCATAGAATTTTATTTTCTCCTATTTATCTTCAACCATTGGGCAAAGGATATTTTACTACTGAAGAACCCAGAGAAAAAAAACATACAGAGCAATCAACATTTTGGCAAAGCCAAGGATGGAGTCATTCAGCTGCCCTGAGGTCATTTGATAGTCAAATGGTCTAAGCGGCTGGGGTGGGACAGTAAATGCTCACTCCCACTTTGGGTTGCTCTGTGATCAGGAACAAAACAGGGTTTGAAAGGAAAGTACAGCTTCCCTCAAACAAACCCTCCTGTCTGTCGTTTCTTTTGAGGTAAGCTGGCAGCCCCCTAGCCTTTATGATGAGACTCTTGAAAATCAAGTAGAGGCACATCCCCTTGGCAAAGATGGCTGTGACAAGTGCCTCCTGCTTTCTAAGTACACCCCTTTGTTTTTTTTTTTTTTTTGATTCCTTCCCCCACTCCCCAAACTAAGGAAGCAACACAGAACACAGATCAAGAATTCAGCAGTTCTTAAAAGTTATTAGTTGGGGTTTATGTCATTCATTCAACCTTAATGCTGGCACAAGGTACTTTTTTGTTTTGCTTTGAGGAGAAGTGCAGGCTTTCAGAGGTGGTAGGAGTAAAGACTTGTAGACTCAAAGCATTTCTGCTAGATTAGCCTGGACTCCACAGAATGACATACCCCTCAGCCTCAGGTTGCCTGTGTTTTGGTAAGATAGGAAGGGATCCCCTCTGGGACAGGCAGGCCTGGGGCTGATTATACCGCAGGGTGAATTCATCACTAAATCTTTCACTAACAAAGACAAATTACCTCATACCTTTTACAAGACCCTAAAAAATGAGGTGAGTGAATCTGTTGTCCAGCCAGCACATGAACCCAGACAGCAGGTGGCACTCCTCCAAGACGACTCCTTTCCCGAAGCAGGTTTGCATAGACCAAGATGAGACAGGCAACCGTTATCATCACCTGGTTTATGAGATCTTTCACAGACCACAGCCCCCTTTGATCTTCACTGCAGTCAGTTTGAGAACAGCATTGTTATTACCTGCATTTGTGAACAAGGAGACTGTGGCCTGGACAGATGCCCATAGTAGAGCCCAAATAGTTTGGGTTTAGGGGGACAAACAGGACTTAGTTCTAGATTCATGTCTACCACTCTTTTCAGCTGAATGTGAGATTTGGTCCCTTCATCTTATAGGGATGATAATCCTCAGCTCATAGGCTCCTGACAGCAGAGGAGAACTCACTAACACTTAAGTGCATAGGTGCATTATGCCACCTCCAAAGGACTGTTTTATCCATCGGAATTCCTTGTGATCAAACTCCTATCTGCTTAAGTCAATAGATGAAAGATCTAGGCTAGTCTTTCTGGGGTCATATTTTCTGATCTATAAAATATCAACAATTATAACAGCTGCCCCAACTGATAATAAGTCATTGCCATAGCTGACAATGGTTGAAGCCAGCAATAAGCACAGAAATGGAGGTGATGATGTTCATGATGACCATGTTGCTGATGATAATACCTAGACTCTCATAACATGTGCAGCTCAGAGCTGAAGTCCAATCTCATGTCCCCTAATGTTAATTTGTGAGGGGGTTTCTATTGTGAGACAGGAAGAGAGAATTTAAGGCCAAGGGTGGTAAGCAATTTGAAATCCCAAGAGATGGGGTTTCTGTGGTGCCAGGACAGATTTTTAAAAGACAATAGAAGTGTGGGAGGGCTGAGCTAATGCCTTCCGAATGGCAGGGATGGGCTTTGATGGGAAGTCTCTGGGAGAGGCTGGCTTTACTAATGTGTGCACTGTGTGGCTATGGGACTGAGCTGTGGAGTTCCTGGATCTGAGATGTGAATGGAAGTCTTACTGTCAGCTCCAGTTTGGCAGAAATGACTGCTGTGGTAAAAAAGGAACCCTCAAAGCTCTGTTATCCATTCCTTTGTCTCTGTAGCCTCTCTTGGGAAAAGCACTGGGACTAGTTATCTATCTCAGTAGTAGAAAAAACATCCCCCATGTCATTTCATTACTCCATTTGCCCATAGGGATGATAATCCTCAGCTCATAGGCTCCTGACAGCAGAGGAGAACTCACTAACACTTAAGTGCATAGGTGCATCATGCCACCTCCAGAGGACTATTTTATCCACCAAGATTCCTTGTGATCAAACTCCTATCTGCTTAAGTCAATAGATGAAAGATATAGATTTGTTTTTTTTTGTTTTGTTTTGTTTTTGTAGGTTTTTTTATTGTTGTTATGGTGATGGTTTTGTTTTTGAGACAGGGTCTAGGGTCTTGCTATATATTCCTGAATGGGCTGACACTTAAAAAAAAAAAAAAGGTGGCCATAGCAAACAAAAATTTTCCTGCCTCAGTCTCCTGATGGACTGCCTTAATTTTTTTCTTCAAGGATTCTCTCTCTCTCTCTCTCTCTCTCTCTCTCTCTCTCTCTCTGTGTGTGTGTGTAAATGCAGATATGTGTGAAGGTGTCCACAGAGGCCACAAGGAGGCATCAGATACCCTAGAACAGTAGTTACATACATCTGTGACCTTCCAGGTGTGAGTGCTGCTGTCTGAACTCTGGTCCTCTTGTAGACCAGTAGCCTTTTTAACTGCTGAGCCATCTCTCCAACTCTTTCATTTATTCTTTATCCTAGCACTACCTCTTGACCAAGGTGCTACTCTTTTAGGACCTCATTTTATATCTGTAAACAGGTAGAAGACTGTTTGCTTGGGCTTTTGACTACAGAAGCCTATAGAATATAATGTAGATAAAAAAAAGCAAAAACAAAAACAAGCTGTCTTAAGTACCAGCCTTACCATTGATTAGCAAGTCCACTAGAAACAGAGCTTTAGGGCTCTGACAACAAGAGAGAGGAATCCACCTCTGTGGCTTTTGACTGAAGGTTTGGGTTTGAGTCCTGGGTCCATCGCTGATGAGTTCTACGACCTAAAGGATGTCACTGCTCTGACCATCTTCCTTGCATGATTCTGGAAATGACCAATATTTAAATGTTCTAAGAAACATTAGTCATGTCATTGACCTTTGAATGAAAGAGGAGCTAGTCTGAGAAAATCCGTGTCTTCTCTTCTCTCTTGAAAATCCTCAATGCACATCATGAGCATGTCTGTAAAGCCCCTGAGATGTTCTGCATCAAGGTCTTTTTATATTTGGGTTACACCATGCTTGTCCACTGGCCATCAGCTCTCTTTCCTCCCATAGCAGGGACTCACCTTCCCATGAATTGTTCCTCAGAACGAGCTGATCTCCTGAGGGTCTTCTCAACGTTGATGTTTTTCTTTCTACATCATTGCCTGTATCTAGTGCTTCCTTAGCTAACTACAGCATCAGGTGTGAGAAAAGTTTCAGTCGTCAACAGCAGCTGCCTCTTCAGTACTAATAAGGAGGGCTAGGCAACCAACAGATCTATAGTTACCCAGAGCCATGAGAGGAAGATATGCATGTATCAGTGTGTGTGCAATGATGACATTAGTGTAAAAATCTAAAGCCATGCTTTCAGCATTTTTATTGCAGCCAGTGCTGTTCCTTCCCACCCCGATTCCCTGGGCAGCCTATTCTTTAGAATCCTATCCCCCTTTTCTCACCCAAATGGAAATAAAAACTTGGAACCAGAAGCTTTTCATTGCCTCCGAGTAGCTGAGCCAAATAAGAGCAATGGCCTGGAAACCAGAAAGTCTGGACTCAAATTCTGCCTGTGCTGTGAACTCGACCTTGATTTGCCGAGAATCACCTGTCCAATCAAACCTTGCTCATTCATTTCTTCATCTAGAAAGTAAAGGCATTGAGCCGCGTGAGCTTCGGTGTTCTCACCCAGCGTGGCATGTGGTTTCTTTCTAGATAAATGGCATGCAAACCCTGCTTTGACTCCACAGCAGTCCCACAGTTTGTCACCAAGTCCCCTGTAGTAGCCGCCTGGTCCTATGTGGTTCGCATTAGAGACTTCATCCCAACAAACACTAGCAGGGGGTGGGAACAGCTCAAGCCCATCTGGCTCTGTAAATGGAGCTGGACCTCACCCCTCGAGTGGCATTGCCCACAATGATGTCACCCTCATCTTTTTAGGAAAGCATTCTCTTCAACTGTTGGGACAGCCTGTGCCCACCAGACCAGTGGCTTGGATTGTAGGGATTTGGCTGGTTTTTTCTTTCTTCTTTTATTTTATAATAAAAGAAATGTCATTGACACAAACCCTAATTCAAGTTATGTGAAGGATTTTATTTAAATCCACAAAGTCAATGAGAACCAGACCTGGTCCTGCAAATAAGGCCAGACACAATGGCTTAGATTAGGGTACCGGGATCAGCTTCGATTCTGAGGTTAAAGATTGTTCTTTCTTTTGTGGCTCTGTCAGGCCCTTAACATCACTTAAGCCTAATTGATTCAGGGGAATTGAAGGCGGTGAATGTGTACATTGGCCGCTGTTCCTTTCAAAGCGTGTGCACATTCCTTAAACTATGGAGCCCAGAGACTCTCTCAGAAAAGGCCTTAAGCACCGAATTTTGAGGTTGTTGCCAGTATCCCCTTCCTGCTCCCAAAGGATGTCCTCTAATTAAGACCTCATGACCTTACCTGGATCATCTCAGACCCCTCGGGGTTAAGCTCCATCACTTTCGGGTAGAATAGACTCAAAGATGAGGTGTATCTCGAAGATTTTACCATTGTTTGACTTTGGGTCAGACTTTCTAGCACTCAGGGACTTGCTAAGTGTTCTTTTCTGTAAAATGGGACCAAGTTTCCCCACCATTACCACCTCCCTACCCCCCACCCCTTACCCCCCACCCCCACCCGCTCTTCTGGCACACACTTCTTTATTCTCCCGTTTGCTAGGTAATGTGTATGGACAATTTTCATTTTATCTGATTTCACCATGTTCTTTGGTGGTGTCTTTAGTCTCTTTCCCCATCCTCTCTCAGACAGAGTCTAGTTAGGCAAGGATAGTTTGAAATCATGATCCTCCTGCCTCAGATTTCTGAGTCCTGAGGTTTCAGGTATATCCTATTCTCCCTGACAGCTTTCTTCTTCAGCTTGGTGACTTGCTGTAGTCATCCTTCTAGACTTATTTTCTCCTCAGGTAGTGTCTCTTGACATTCTGGGTTAGATGCTATCTTCAAAGATCTTGTGTTTACATTTTTTCAGAAAAGAATATCCAAAGTTCCTACTCTTGAGATGCTCACTGAGACAATTATGATTGTGTGTTTCTAGACTTTCTCCCCCTATAGTATCAGTATCAGAGTTAGTGAATATGCTTGAAAATATATCTGATTTCAATATACCAATAGTTAAAAAAGGACGAGAGAAGGAAAAGCTCCTGCCAGTGAGTCATAGGAAGAAATACACACACACACACACACACAGAGAGAGAGAGAGAGAGAGAGAGAGAGAGAGAGAGAGAGAGAGAGAGAGAGAGGTGCAGGAATCTCTAATATGAGCTGATTCACTTTAGATATTTTTATCTCATTTAACCTCTCCAGATTCAGATGATATACATGGTAGCAATGTAATTTGAAAGAGCAAGGGGGCTGAACTCAAAAGTGTCTAAGTAACCCACCGTGGCAGTTATTAATAAAACCTTTATTGATAAGACCTTCTAACAATTCGTGCTACATGAAACCTTTGGGAGGCAGGCACTGAGATGGGGTTAGTAATGTGGATGGTTCACTGGGGAAATCCTTCTGAAAGATAGAAAGGAGATGGAAAATTTCTTCAGGGAAATCCTTCAGGCTTCAGTGTAGGTCAGGAGTGCGCAGAGTAAGCCAAAGACTGTGATACAGATCTGATAGAGTATCCGCTGATTCACCAGGGACATTGGAGAAAAGAGTGATCCATTACAGATGCCCCATACTGGGTGGAAAGTGTCCCTGTAATGTTCAGAAGCTGCGTTAAGTACCAAAAGCACCAAATCTAAAAATTCTCAGGTGGCTGGACTCCTTGCCAAATTTGAGTTAAGATGTTTCCATAAAGCCATGACTTGAAAACGGGTCACTCTGACCATTTCTAGATTTTAAGGAGCCTGGCACACATTTCAAAATAAAGTTTCAAAGATAAAAAGCGTGACTACAATCAGAATGATATTGATATAAATAGGACCTTAAATTTTAGTGCCATATATATATGAAAAGATGCAAGGTGACTTTCTGGTTCACAATCTTGCACCCATTACTCTGTTTCCCCTTTCTCAGAATTGTCTTGGCAGGACCTACAGGGATCATATAATGCACAAAATAATTGAAAGTTATTAAAACCCCCAAATGATTGAGCCTACTGATTAAGCAACTGTACAGACGTCCAAGTCACTTAACAGGGTGGAATGCTTGCCAAGTGTTGTAACCTTGGGCTGGAAGGCAAGGGATTTATACAAACAGGATTGCTTCTCAGGCTTCCTCTACCAGGGCTTGGTCTCTGCCAAGTCCTGATTAACTATGACTTCATTCTAGACATCCTGGGACCTCAGCCTTTAAGCCACATTTACTTGAGTACCATCAAGTGAATGGCATAAGATCCAACACAGTGTAGACTCTGGGGGTATTTATAAAACTATAAAGCAATAAAAAATTGCAAAGCCTCTTCTAATTCTCTCCTGTCTGTCTGTCTGTCTGTCTATATATATATATATATATATATATATATATGCATTTGAATTTGGGGACCACTTGGAATTGGATATTTATCAGGGGCCTTGTGTTGTTCTGGTTTGTCTGAGAGGGTCTCCTGTTGCCTCCGTTGGCCTCAAACTCCCTACAAAGATGAAGATGATCCTTGTGCCTCCACAAGGATACAAGCCTACACCACCGCACTGGTTTGCGTGGTACTGGAGACCAAACCCAAGGCTTTGTATGTGCTAAGGAAACACTCCACTAAACAAGCTACATTTCATATGCTTTTCTAAGTTCTTTTAAAAAGTTGCAAATAGAAGCTCAAGTAGGGCTGCTGAGGCAGGTTTAGCTTTTCTTTCAGTGATTCCAATGCTCAATTTTATGTCTTGATCTGAAAATGATGATTTCAACCACTCAACTTCTCGGTTCCCTATTAGAATGAATAAGGATCTCTGGACTTGAGGATCTGAAAGATTTACTACTGATGGGATACAGATAAGACAGCAGAGAACAAAAAGAGAACAAAAAGACTGGTGACAGATGACAGAATCCTGTCTGTTTCCTAGTACACCTGGACCCTAAAACTTCCAGTCCTAGAGCTTGTCAGCTCTGTAGGCGTTATCTAGATCTTCAGAGTGACAGGTTGATGGTTGCTTCACTTGGAGAAAAGCTCTTCATCCATGAAGGAGCTCAAGCAGTGGCAGGAAGTCCTCCAGCAAGTATCTGGTGGATGCAAGTCCTGAGAGGGGAAGGGAGATGTTCTTTGGTGGCTCCGAAAGTCAGTTTTGAATATGGGTGGGTGTAGACAATGCCATAGGAAATAACTCCCTACAACTCAAGCCTGAAAACGCATCATGCTGTTGAGTCTGCACACATACTTTCTAGTTCAAAATTTAGTTGTATCACTTAACTGTCAAAGGCATCACCAATCTCCCTTCGTAGTTTTCTGTGACCTGTCCAGACTCCCAAACCTTTCTAATCTGATCTTTATATTCCCTCCAGATCCTATTCCTCTCATTCAAGGACATGATGCACACGTGGATGCCACCTAAGTTATCTCTCACTGTGAAACATCAAGATGTGGGTTTCACAATTAAGCATTTGTTGTCTCATAGTAATTCAGGTGTGACTAGTTGTGGGGATCTAGCCTGGGACTTGCATGGATCAGGGTTACAATTACCTGAGTCCATGGTTGGCCTGAAGAATATGCTCGAAGGTGACTCTCTTATACAGTCCAATTGATGTTGGGAAGTCTTAGTGAGACTTCAATATGCCATGGTGACTAATCAGGTTGTCACTTATGGAAACATCTGTGGAGGATTATTTTGATCATGAGTGGCACCATTCCCTCACTGGGCCCTGAAATGTATAAGAATGAAAAAAAACTAGCAAGTGAACAAAGCGTGGAGGAGCCTTTCTCTTGCCTCCTGCCTGCGGGTGTGATGTGACTAGCTGCTTGAGTTACTGCCTCGACTTCTTAGTGATGAACTGGAACCTGAAATTGTAAGTCTCATAAACCCCCTCTTCCTCTCACTTGCTTTTTGTCAGGAAATTTTTATCACAGAAAAAGAAATCAAACTAGAGCAATGACCTAAGCTATCATGGGAAACCATACACAATAGTTTGACAGTATTTTATAGGTGGTTCAGGTTAGCCATTCTGGGGAGGGAAGTACATAAAGGGGCAGGTATCACTAGGCAGAAATCATAGCTAGATTGTTTCGGAGGCCAGTTGCCATGCCCTTAAGTTTCAACATGATATTCTATTTGTCTTGATTCACTTTGTCTTTCCTCTACCTAGCCACCTCCCACCCATCTTGGAGACTCATCTGAGATTCTGTCTTGGGTAGGTTTCTCTGGCTGTGATAAAGCATCATGACCAAAGAAACTTCAGGAGGAAAAGGCTTATTTCATCTTACAATTCCAAATAACAGTAAATCACTGAGGTGAGTCAGGGCCAGAACTCAAGCAGGGCAGGAACCTGGAGGCAGTAACTAAAGCAGACACCGTGGAAAAATGCTGCTTACTGATTTGCTCCTTATGTCTTGCTCAGCCTGCTTTCTTTCCCTCCCTCCCTCCCTCCCTCCCTCCCTCCCTCCCTCCCTCCCTCCCTTCCTTCCTTTCTTCCTTCCTTCCTTCTTTCTTTCTGTTGTTTGGTTTTTGAGACAGTTTCTCTATGTAGTCTTGGCTGTCCTGGAACTCACTCTGTAGACCAGGCTGGCCTCAAACTTAGAGATTCACCCACCTCTGCCTACTGAGTGCTGGGATTAACGGCATGCGCCACCATACCCAGCTTTAGTCTGCTTTGTTATATAACCCAGGGTCACCTGCTCAGGGGTGGCACTACCCACATGCCCCCACACACGTCAATTTTTATTTTTTAGACATTTTTATTAATAAATTTTTTATTCATTTTACATATCAACCACAGATCCCCCTCTCATGCCTCTTCCCACTCCCCCCATAGCCTCCCCCCCAGCCTACCCCCCATCCCCTCCTCTGAAAACATAAGGCCTCCCACCCCCCATGGGGAGTCAGCAAAGCCTGGTACATTCAGCTGAGGCAGGTCCAAGCCCCTCTTCCTGCATCAAGGCTCTGCAAAGTGTCCCACCATAGGTAAAGGGATCCAAAAAGGCAGTTTGTGAACCAGGGATAGAAACTATTCCCAGTGCCAGGGGCCCCTTAAAGAGACCGAGCTACACAACTGTCTCACTTATGCAGAGGGCCTAGTCCAGTCCCATGCAGGCTCCACAGCTGTTGGTCTAAAGTTCATGAGTTCCCACTAGCTTGGTTCAGGGTCCCACATCAATTATCAATCAACAAAATGCCCCACAGGCTTGCCTACAGGCCAGTCTTATGAAGGCATTTTTTCAGTTGAGGTTCCTCTTCCCAAATGACTCTAGGTTTTTGTCAAGTTGACAACACCAAGCAGCATAGATGCCATCAACTTTTTTGGATATGCATATAATAGAATTAACTTCCTTATCTACTTTTCCAAAGCACTTTGCACATGCTATTATGTAATATAAGAATTTGCACCTCATTATAAAACAGAAAGAGTCTCTATCAAGAGATGTGGAAGAGCAATGGCTACATCATTTCCAGCGCTTCCAAGACTAAGTTAAACATTGGCAAACAGCAGGTACTTGTGGGACACATCAATTAATTAACTTTATCTCCTTCCATCTTGTCACTGTTAACTTTCATTCAAGGGTCACAATTAATACTAATGTAGAGTACAAATCATGCCCTTAGAAAAAGGGAGAAGAGGAGATGACTACCAAGTGGTTTTTTCAATCTTAAATGTCTGTTTAAAAACACTATCATTATATATAACTTTTAATAGAAACAGCTCTGTTTAATAAACAGCTCCTAGGGGCTGGAGAGATGGCTCAGCAGTTAAGAGCATCAGCTGCTCTTCTAGAGGACCTGGATTCAGTTGCTTGCACTCTCAAGGCAGTTCACAACCATGTGTAACTCTAGTTCCAAGGGATCCAGTGCCCTCTTCTGGCCTCAACAGGCACCAGGTACACATGTATTGCATAGACATACATGCAGGCAAAGCACATAGACATAAAATAAATATAAGTCGATCTTAAAAAGAGAATGTTTTCCTGGTGGAAAATTGAGGCAAAATGAACATTAGCGATCATTAGAGAAAAGAGGGACCTTAGAGGGTATATTGCCCAAACCTGTCCTCTGACAAATGAGAAACACGGAAGCCTTGTTTCAAACACGCTATTTCATAGTACAAGCTACGACAGAGTGTCAATTAACTTTTTTTAAAAAGGAGAATTCAACAGCTTGAGTAGAATTTGCCCATATTTTTTGTCACTTTCATAGTCTCCGATCTCATTGCCTCAAACTCCCATGGGGGACAACAGCACCTGTGCTGGTAGTTTTATGTCAACTTGACACAAGTTAAAGTCATTTGAGAGGAGGGGACCTCAATTTAAAAAAAAAGCCTTCATAAAATCAGGCTGTAGGCAAGCCTGTAAGGCATTTCCTTAATTAGTGATTGATGGGCGAGGGCCCAGCCCATTGTGGGTGAGGCCATCCCTGGTCTTGAGTTTTATAAGAAAGCAGGCTGAGCAAGCCATGAGGAGCAAGCCAGTAAGCAGCTCCCCTCCATGGCTACTGCATCAGCTCCTGCCTCCAGGTTCCTGCCCTGTTTGAATTCCTGTCCTGACTTCCTTCAAGCCAAATAAACCCTTTACTCCCTGTGGGAGCCCACAGAGGCTATCTAGTGAAAAATTACTCAGGGTCAGAGAATCTGAGCTTGCTTTACCCAGCAGGACTGCATAAGGAGATGATTTGATTACAGGAGTGTTTACCAGGTGTTTGGAAGGGTCTATACTTGGCTGTATAGTGTGTTTTGATTTAGCAAGGGGGGGGGGTTCTTTTGCCTCTCCCCTTGGCATGTTATAAAAAGCCTTTTGAATAAACCTTCAAGGCCGTTGGGTATTGATCCAGGCCCTCCTGAAGCTATCCTGTGTTTCTGTCTTTCTTCTCATCATCTAGGTCTCTCTTTCTATCTGATATTTTCTTATCCCTCTCTCTTCTTCCTAAGAACCCTAGAGAAGGTTGGAAAGGTAGGAACTGGACTCCCACAGTCTCCCAACACCTCTGCAACATGCTTTTTGGTCATGGTATTTCATCATAGCAATAGTAACCTTAACTAAGACAACCATCTAATAAAGGTAATAAGGAAAGAAGGGTATCAAGCTCAAAATAACTTCATTAAGAAGCACTCAGCATGTATTATCTCCCAGGTATAGGTAGGCAAATGTTCTTTTAAAATTAATGGGGAAACTCAAAGACTTTACTGGCTTCTTGAATGCCAGTGTTCTGTTTTCCATGCAGGATCCCACATGCCAGAGACGGCTGTGGATTCTCTGGAAAAGTAGAATTTAGTGCAATGGTGGAGGCTTTGTGCAATACTGTGGGTCACATTTAATGATAAACTGGCCTTCTTTGAAAAGGGGAGATGAGGGCTAGCAATAAGGCTCAGTTTGGTAGGGCACTTGCTGCCAAGCCTGAGTTCAATCCCCAGGACCCTTATGATGGAAGGCAAGAATTGATTCATGCAATTTATCCTCAGTTTTGCACACATTCATGATGGCACACACAACCACTCCTACAGTAATATAAATATATGAAAAAATTTTTTAAAAATTATGAAGAAGTGAAGCAAATTAGAAAGGATACAGAGAAAAAGCTCTAACTTTTATAAATTCAGTTGTGAATTTAAGTGATGACTTCCCTCTTTGGATTAAGGTTCATTTAAGGACCTTGTTTTTATTTCTCTGTGACCTCTGTCATACAAATTTGGTTCAAGTAGTTCATATTGTCAACATATACAGCAAGACCAACGTGAATTTTCAGATGTTCCTGGGAGAGGTGGAGAAGAAATAAGGCTGTCTGTGCACGAAGACAAGAATATTGGAAAGCCTTTATTTTTGTACCAAACTTACCACTAAGGTAGACAGGGCATTTGATGTTAGCATAGAAACAGTGGCATGTGCCTGGTGGTTTGAATTTACAACAAGAAGGTCCCTGAAGACCACTTCCCCCAGTCCTCAATATGTCCCATGTTACCCTGGTGACTAATACTCTGTGCAGATGTTTTCAATCTTTGCTTGTTAAATCTACCCAAGGCTGATAAATAAATGGTTTTAGCCCCTTACACAATAGGCTGAAGTCATTCTTAGATTATTCATTGAGAGTGGAAATAATCATAAAATAAAATAAGGCTTGGGCTCATCCACATTGTTATTGGGACTAAACACAAAGGTTCCAGTCCTGCTGAATGTCAGAATATCATGGCCTATCTGCAGCTCTATCCCAAATCAGTGGACTGAGTTCCTGTGAGGATGGGACCTGGGCATAGATTTATGTGCATTCAGGGTTGAGAGTCAAACAATCTAATGCTATCCAGGGCTCAAAGAGGATATGAGAATAAATAAAATGTGTACAGAAAATTAGTGCAAATTCTGAATCTAGAGTTCCCTGCCTTAGTTAATGCTAGGTTACTTAGTTATTGCTAAGTACTTCTCCCAACTCCCACACATTTCCAAGATTCTGTTCAAAAGATGTCTAATGCTGGCTTATATTAGACTTCTTAAAATTTCCTCATGAAATATCTTCCTTGGACTATAGTTTATGTACCATACAATTTGTTCATTTAAAGTTTTTAATCAAATGACCTTGAGATCCTCAAAGACACTGGAAAAAAACGTACATTTTATGAAAAATACATATAATCTGCTGTGACTGGATTCTTTTGTTTTGAATGTTTTCAAAAGTCACAGATATTTTATGATACCTCAATACTTCATTATTTTTATTTTCACATTTGTTATAAGTTGACCAACTATAAGTTGTATGTACTTAACAGATAGAAAATCATGTTATTGTTTTAACAGTTTTCTAGTGGATTCTTTAGGGACACACACACACACACACACACACACACACACACGATCATGATATCAGCAAACAAACATAATTACTTCTTTATTTTCTATTTGTATTCCTTTTAATTTTTTTGACTTAATTACTCTGGCTTGGAATTCTGTGTTGTGATGAATAGGAGTGGTGGTGGTGGTGGGGTCTCCTAGTATTTGAACAGAAGGAAGAGCCTTCAACTTTTCACTGGAGAATATGTCACAAGTGGACTTATTGTAGACTTCACTATGGTTAGATATATTTCTTGTATACCTAATTTGTTGATTTTTGTTTATAGCACCATAGTTAGATGTTGAATCTTTTAAAAAATGCTTTTTCTGCATCGTGGAGAGATGATATAGGGGCTTTTTTTTGTCCTTTGGTTCTGTAAATGGGATTGTTATGTTTGTTTATTTGTGGTTATTGAACCATCCTTAAACTCCAAGAATAAACTATTGTAAATGAGCCCTTTAACATACTGTTTAATTCAATGTGGTAGTATTTTTGTTGTTGTTGTTGTGTTGTTTTTTAGGAAATTTTGTGTCTAGGTTAGTCAGGGATCTTGGCCTATAATTTTACTTCCTTGAATGGTTTTGCTATCAAAGTAATGCCAAGCTTGTAAAATAAGATCAGAAGCATTCTCTCATACTTCTTTTTTTCTTTCTTTCTTTCTTTTTTTTTTTGGCAAAGAGTTTGAGAAGGACTAGTATGAGTTTTTTAAATATTTGGCAGGATGCAACTCTGAAAATGTTGAGTCCTAAGATTTTCTTTGAGAGATTTTTTTTTATTATTGATTTAACGTACTTAGTAATAATCAGTCTGTTCAGATTTTCTGTGTCTCCATAATCCAGTCTTGGCAGCTTGTGAGTATTCAGGAATTTATCCACTTTTTAATGGTTGACTGATGCCAATTAGCATGGGATTGTCATAGTCATTTCTATTTTCTTGTATTTCCTCTTTTGCCTGCTTGGTTTGTAAGATAAGGTCTCCCTGAGTAGCCTAGGTTGATGTTAAACTGTGTGTGTAGCTCAGGACAGCCTTGAACTCATGATCCTCTGTCTCAGTCTCCCAAATGCTGAGATTACAGGCATATAGAACAATGTCTGGTATATTCCTTAGTATTTCTGTAGTTATCAATGAAAATGTCTATTTGCATTTCTGATTACATTTATCTGAGTTATCTTCCACCTTTCTTAGTTTTGGTTAGGTTTTCTGAAAGATTTTTCCATTCAAAACCCCTTTTTATCTGAGATAATTTGTACATAACCCCAAATATTTAGGTTTATAAAACTGGCATATGAATCAAACATTTAAGACAATCATAAAGAAAGCTATTTTAAAGCAATCCTTTGGTATACATATAATCACATAATTTATTAAAGATGAAGGTGAATTTGCATAATGGGATGTTTTCCCCCTTTTTTTAGTATATGTATGTTTTCGTTGGTTTTTATTCATTACAATTGGTACTGGGTTACATTTTTGTATGAGTACCTAACATATATTGAGCATGTTTCCTGAAGCATTTTCATATTAATATGTAAATTATTTTGAGTGTGTTTCCCTTCCTCACCTCCAACTCTGTTTTTTTTATCCTTTCTCACCCCTACACACCACTTATTCTCCTAAACAATTCCACTGCTACTTTCATATACTATATACATACATGACCCTCTGTATCTATATAAAACCTAGAAAACACAAGTGACAGAAAACATAGTATTCGTGTTTCTGACACTGACTTAATTTGTTTAATATGATTATCTCTAGTTGAATCCATGGACTGCAGATGATATAACTTCATTCTTCTTTATAGCCTATAATTTATTTATTTGTTATGTGTAACACATTTTCTCTATCCATCTCTCCTTTGATGGCACTTGGGTTGGTTCCATAACTTGGCAATTGTGAATAATGTAACATCTATGTGGAGGTGTTAACTTGTAGGCTTTTGGGTAAACAACCAGGAGTGGTATAGCTGAGCCATATGGTAGAGCTACTTTTAGTTTTTCAGAGGAATCATACTGAGTTCTGTAGTGACTACTTCACACTTCCACCAGCACCACCTTCTGTCCACATACTTGCCAGCACCTGTTACTCCTTTTTTTTTTCCTTAATTACTGCCATTCTAACTGAGGTGAGCTGGAATCTCAATGCAGTTTTTAAAAACTTTTTTTTTTAAAAAAAGATTTGTTTATATTTATTTAAGTATATAAATGTTTGCCTGCATGTATGTACATCATGTGTGAGCAATGGCTGTGGAAGCCAGAAGAGAGAGTCAGAGCCCTTGGAACTAGAGTTACAGGAGTGTTATGGAATATTACTTTAACTAGGCAAAGATGTGTTACATTTGTTTATGTAAAGATGTGTTACATTTGTTTATGCTGCATTTGTTTATGTGAAGATGT
>CABHPH010177887.1:62442-82227 GCA_902168325.1 Peromyscus nudipes | reverse complement strand
CCCTTTGTAAGGTTGAGTATCTAAGTTTATCAACTATTTGTAAGATGGATTGGAATTCTTCAAA
This sequence comes from Peromyscus nudipes, assembly GCA_902168325.1. Lineage (NCBI taxonomy): Eukaryota > Metazoa > Chordata > Mammalia > Rodentia > Cricetidae > Peromyscus > Peromyscus nudipes. The sequence continues at coordinate 82,163 of CABHPH010177887.1, read as the reverse complement.
TATATGATGTTCTAGGTTTAGTTTAGAAAGCAGGGTTAGGGTTGTAGCCTACCAGAAGGGCGTAAGGTTCGTGGTACCAAGTGTCAACAGTGGAGAATGAAGTACTCTGCGTCTTTGCTTTTGTGTTGTTTATGACACAGGGTGTCCCCTATCGCTCATGCTGACCACAGATTCACAATTGTCTTGTCCTGTTCCTCCCGTTATTGGTGAGTCTCTGTTCCAGGTGCCACTTCATTTCATTTATTCTCCCTGTCTGAAGAAGCCTCCCTCTTCTCTTAGAGAAAATGTTTCAGTTCAGAGGAAATGCCTGCACAACAATATATGCAAATATATTAGTATCTATAGATTTGTTGAGATTCCTGCAAGAAATAATCTAATGGAATATAGATTTTATTAACTGCATTAGTCCTTCCCTGCTACGTAACAAATTGGCTCAAAACTCAGCACTTGATAACAAGATGCATTTATTAACTTACTGTTGTTGAGGACCGGCAGTTGGCATGGGTTTGTCTATGTGAATTGGGATTGAATTCTCTCTCAAGGCTTTAGTTAAGCTGAAGCTGCAGTTATTTCAAAGCTTAACTGGAGCTACAGAATTTATTTGTAAGCTCACTTTTTAGTTATTGCCATGCCTCTATCCAAGCTGTCATTTGAAGCTATTTGTTTGTTTGTTTGTTTGTTTTTTCAAGACAGGGTTTCTCTGGGTAGCCCTGGCTGTCCTGGAATTCGCTCTGTATACCAGGCTGTTCTCGAAAGCACAGGGATCCACCTGCCTCTGCCTCCAGAGTGCTGGGATTAAAGACATGTGCCACTGTCACTGGCCATTTGAAGCATTTTTTTTTTAAAGTATGTGTATGTGAAGTGCATATGAATGGTGAATATCCAACTCAGGTTCTTGGAAGAGTAATGTGTTCTTAAAGACAGAGCCATTCTTCAGTCTTTGGTGTGTGTGTGTGTGTGTGTGTGTGTGTGTGTATAAACTTCGGTTACTTTTCATACATTCATCTTTATCCTACGAGTGGTCATAGTTTGGGAGCTTGCTTCTCCCTAGCGAATATGTGAAGATAGCAGTCATGGTCTTTGGTAAGCTAATGTGAAAAGTGACATACCATTTAATGTAGCCAGTTAACTAATGTCAGTATAGTGTAGAAAGGAACTTGCCAAGGGCTCTTTAGCCCAGGAAAGAAATGTTGTCTCACATCTATTGGATGACTACTACATTGCTTGGTGAATATGTCTTCTTCCTCCTTTCCCATGGTGCTTTTACATACATATTACTATGTCCGGTTAGAAAACAGAAACTGAAAGAGCCTCCATACCTGTCTAGGGTCCCGAGACAGTCAGAAGGTCCAATCTACTTTCATTATACATGAATTCCGTTACCTTAGTAACCAACTGTGTCTGCTTTTGGATATGAGTAGATCTCGGCAATAAAGTCTCACTTTAGGTTTTCTCAAGCTTCTCTCGTTTTGTTTCTCCTTCCACAGACACAATCATGGCTGCAGCAAGACTAGCCACAGATTTCCCCACAGGGAACATTTAAAGTCGTTCTCAAATCTTTCTATTTAAGTAAATTTACTTCACTATATGCCATATGTATGATAAAATTGTCATATTCTCTTGCAAAAAATTGATCTCTTTTGCTGTGTAATGGCCCTGGTCCCTATTCACTATTGAAAGTTTATTTTATCTCATGTAAGTATGGTTACTTTCTTAATTACTGTTCTATTGCTGTGAAGAGACACCATGACCAAGGCAATTCTTTTAAAAGAAAAAATTTAATTGGGAGCTTTTTTTTTTTAGAGCATTAGTCCATTATCCTCAAGAGAGGGAGATACCTCCTCCCACAAGGCCACACCCACTCCTAATGCTCCCCAACACTTCACCAACTATGGACCAAGCATGCAAATATATGAGCCTGTGGGAGCCAATCTTTTTCAAACCACCACCCCACTTCTCTTTTGTTTTAGATTGCATTCGCATGGAGCATCTTATTTCATTCTTTCTCTTTCAGCTTATATGTATTCTTAGATGTGAAGTGAGTCTCCTGTAAGTAACGTATATGGGTCATGTTTGATTTATGCATTCATCCAGCCTTTGCTGTTTAAGGAGACAATTTGGGCTTTTGACAAATCAAGATAACTATAGATGAGTATGGTCTTATTATAGTTGTATTTAACTTGATTTCTAGTTTTATTGTAATATCTCACCCTCTTTTTAAAGTCTCTCTTAGTTGCTGGCCAGTCTCTCTTTTTAACTACTCCCTTTTAGTTGTTTTCATTTAGCTATCATAGATTCTTCCTTCATGGTTACCTCAAGATCTTCCTTCCTAAATATTTTTTTTTAACAAGTTGTTTTGAATGTATAGCCATTGAACACGACTGTAAAGGTAAAAAGGGGAATATGATAGTCAAATAACCTCTCACCTTGGGCTCCTTGCCACTTAAAAAATATTGTAAACTTTTGATTTCTCATTTTGCATCATTCTGTGTTGCTCTCCCTTAACATTCAAATGTAGTGGCTTTGCCTTCATCCTCCATAAAAAAGATGCGACTGACTTATAGACCACATCTACAGCATAACAACATTCAGAATTTTGTCTCTGCTGTTATTCCTGGCCATCAAGTGGGGAGCTTCATTCTGCTGCACATTCTGTTAATAGATCTCCTTAGCACAGACCCAAAATCTATGGGGCCAATCAACCACAGACTGGAACCTCCACAATTGTAAAGCACAGTAAACTCTTGTCACAAGTTGATGTTGTGAGGTTTCTGTCATAGTAACTGAAACCGTAAGCTGAGTAACAGTTGTCCCTCCTGTGTCACTGTCGAGTCTGTCTTGAACTTTAGTATCCCAAACACACTCTCTTTTAATGTCATCCCAACATTTCCAGAAGCTCCCCTCACCTGCTTGTCTACTCTGGTATGTCTCTCCAAAGAGCCCACCTTCTCACTTCTTGGTTCATCCTTCTCTTTGTGCCATCTGGCTACAAATGCCTTCCTTGATGTTGTGTACTGTACCTTTCAGGGATTTCTGTTTGATTTTAAGAACTGTATTCATCTCCTTTGAATGTGTATGTTAAAATCCTGGAAACTTGCTCTGTGTTTCTTTGAAGCCTATTGAGCTTCCTTAAAACACATGCTTTAAATCTCCCAGAGTTTTCCTCTAACTACATCTGTCTGAGGAGCGTTGTCTTAAACATATAGTGAGGTCACAGTTTCTGAGGAGCTCCTGACACTTGTTATGAGACATCTCTGCAAGGGGTAGGTATGTATCAGTCATTATAGTCTAGATCTTGAAGTGTGTTGTCACTTCTACTGTTTTAGCACTAGATGGTGCCGTAGGTTCAGGTTTCATGTGAGTCCGTTCTTTAGTGTAACCACTGTTTTTGCACTAGAGAGCGACCCAAACCCAGTTATATCCAAAATCTAAAGTGTAGTTGTTTTCTGAAGCCTCTTGTTGTGACCAGGGTAGGTCCAGATGCACTGTGAATTGCTACCACCTCATCATCAGACACTGTAGAATTCTGCCCCACTCTGGGAAGAATCATGAAGGGATCATCCTGAGGCTCCTGTGCTTTGCCTGTGGACACCAGCATGTCAAAGCTTGGACACATCCTAAGGCAACAACCAACTATGACCAATACACTGCAAGGGATGGATCATGATTTATGCTGCTAGATTCTTATACATCTTCACATATAATAACCAGTTAAAAGCAACTTCAATATACCTATAGCAACCAAACCATGATATGTTTGGTTCTGTTTATAACAATATGTTTCAGTGTGGTTATAGCTCCTAAAGTCAGGTCCCATGAAATAAAGCAAGTTTTAGAGTCAAGCATGATGTATCACTTACTTACATTTGTAAACATAAAAACTAATATACTATTTATATAAAATTTTGAAAAGATGGACATGGACTTGAAAAAAATAATGTCTAATATAGTTCATCTACAAAGAATCTTCTGTGTTGTGAATCTATACTACAGAGCACTCACCATATTTTTTTCAAATGTTGATATTTGTTACTTCTGGGTTGTATGTACATGGGTTTGTACAGATGTTACTAGATATCTTCAATCATTTACTTTTTTTGAAGCATCTAATAGTGACTTACATAAAATAAGAGAAAACAGTGGGCCAACGACAGTGTGGAATAGTCATGCTTGTCATGGTTTTGATGGACACTGATTACAGAAAGCTGACCCAGAAGACGGGATTCTCTGCAGCTCTTTCTGCAGTTACAGGCTTAAAGTTATAGGCTCTAGTAGAGGATTAGAGTAATTTTGAGATTATGAAATGAAGAGTATGGTCTTTGTGGAGATTACAGAGGAGCTGAATTGCTTCACACGTATTTATAGTAATGGTTCTTGACATTCTGAGTAGGAGCATATCCAAGCCAGGGATTTGATGAATTTACCAGATGATCTGCCACTCTGTAAATACTTATAAAATGTCATTAGCCACTATTTTACAGAAGTTATTGATAAATTGGACTTAGTTTTCCGTGATAGATAGGAGTCTAAAGTTTCATAACCATTGAGGCTTAAGTGAAGGGTGAGGAGGGATTGAGAAACCTGTTGGGGAAGGTTAACCTCCATGTTTCAGATGTCTGTTCTTCCACCCATTTGCTGCCATATTTATGCTTCAAAATGTCTGCCATTAAAAGAAGAACGTAAGCATTGAGAATTAAAGACACATGAACTTTACTCTGATGCCCACCTCTAACTCTAGTTTTTGACAACAGCCACTCAAAAGAAGTCTGCTTGCAACTAGTTATAAGGCACATGTGAAGAAATTTGAATAATAATGAAAATGCTGTTACAATTGTCTTTATTTTCTACAAATGAAATAGTGAAGGGGCTCAGGATAGTCTGGGTTCAGTTCTGAGCCTGTTTTGCAGTCAGAACACAAGGGTGTTGACTGTAGATCTATAAGGTAATTCAACTGTATAAGCTATTGACCAGGAATGTACGTGGTGGGGTGGTGGTAGGCAATGGGATATAAAGACCATCTTTTCTGAGTTTAGGGGCTCACTTTGACCAATGAGCTCTGTGGACTCAAAAGTGTTAGACATGAATTCAATGTGTTTCACTGGAGAGGCTGTCAACACAGGTCACCAGAGTTTGCCTTTGAGTCATTCATTCAGCACAGCTCAGAAACTAACTTTTAGCATCTCAGACTCTTATCTATGAATTGCAGAATTTGTAGTGTTGAGTAGCTAGGACATTTATAGCCTATTAGCGAGGTTCTTGAAGAGATTACTAGCCAAATAAATCAAAGTGTTTCTGTCTGAATAGCCCAGATGTGCATCAAAGTCTTTCTGTCTGCATAGCCTAGATGTGTACTTTGAGGGCATTATTCTGCTTGGTGGTGCTAGTTCTTCCTCTATCTGTCTGTCTGTCTATCTATCTATCTATCTATCTATCTATCTATCTATCTATCTATCATCTATCAACCTATCATCTATATATCTAATCTATCATTTATCTACCTATATATCTATCTATCATCTACCTACCTATCATCTATCTATCTATCTGTCTATCTATCTATCTATCTATCTATCTATCTATCTATCTATCATATATCTATTATCTACCTATCTATCATCTATCTATTTATCTGTCATCTACCTATCATCTATCTACCTATCATCTGCCCATCTATCTATTCATCTGTCTACATATCATCTGTCTGTCTATCATCTATCTATCAATCTATCTATCTATCTATCTATCTATCTATCTATCTATCTATCTATCATCTATCATTTACCTATGTCCTGTTTTTGTGTTTTTGAGACAAGATTTCACTTTGTAGCCAGGCTGGCCTTAGACTTGCATTTTTTCCCTCCCTTAACCTCCACATATGGGGATGATAGGCATGAGGTACCATGCCTTGCTTCCCTCTAAATTTATTTGTTGATAGTTCTTGTTTGACAAATCCTATTATATTCACATTAATAAATTACAGTCACATTCCATGTCCACATCCTTGAAGTGATACACACATCACTTGGATTAAATTTGTTGGCTGCTTTCTAATACTTCATTGCCGCATTAGAAACCATCTCTTGTTTTATCCCCAAAGAACAAGTTGTAGTAGCATAGAATCAGTCTGAGGGCACCAACGCATGTTTCCAAGTTGTTAAGATTATTCAGTGTCCAGTTACGAATGAGTACATTGGCTTTTGTTGTTGTTATTCTCAGGTTATCTTGGAAAGCTTCACGCAATGGAAATACTATTTCTCTCCTGTTTCTTCAAGGAAGCTCTCATAGCATAACTAGATCACAGATGGTCCAGGGTCATTAGAAATAGAAAAATAAGACCAAATGATTTTGAGATGTCTCCCTTGAAAAGTGTTTTAGTAGTCTATGGGGAGGACCCCAGCTTAGACTCCTAGCAATAGTGGATAAATAGCCTGAACTGGCCATCTCCTGTGACCAGATTGGTACCTGGCCCAATTGTCATCAGAGAGACATCATCCAGCACTGATGGAGGCAGATGCAGTGACCCACAGCCAAACATTAGGCAGAGTTCAGTAATCCTGTGGAGGAGGAGTAGAAAGGAGTATGGGAATTAGAGGGGTCAAGAACACCATGGGAAGGCTCACAATCAACTAACCTGGGTTCATAGGGGCTCACAGAGACTGAATGGACAACCAGGGAGCCTTTGTGAGACTGACCTAGACACTCCATACATGTTACAGTTGTGTAGCTTGGTCCTCTTACGTGACTCCTAACAGTGGGAACAAGGACTATCTCTGACTCTTTTATTGGCTTTTGGGACCCTACTCCTCATATTGCATAGCCTTAACACATGGGGAGGTGCTTAGTCTTATTACAACTTGATATGCCATGTTTTATTGATACTCATAGGAGACATGCCCTTTCCTGGATGGAGTCTGAAGAAAAGGGGATTGGAGGTGGAGGGGGTTTGGGGAAGAGGGATTGGGAGGGAAGGATTGGGGTGGGGAGGCTGGGGCCAGTATGTAAAATAAATAGATGAATGAATATCTCTATCTCTATCCATCTATCTATCTATCTATCTATCTATCTATCTATCTATCTATCTATCTATCTCTATATCTATATCTATCTATCTATCTATCTATCTATCTATCTATCTATCTATCTATCTATCTATCTATCTACCAAAAACATTTTAGACATTTCAAGCATTATCAGTCAATTAAACACATTTAGTGAATGTTTATGCTGGAGGAGACTTTTACTGAAAGTTCTGCAAGTAACTTTTGTGTTGACATACTCTGAAGTAAGAATTTCAATGATAAAAATTTTAATCAATTGGGCTTTCACAACTTACCATTTGCATGCAATGAAACAGAAATATTTTACCAGTTTAAAAAAAAAAAGAAAAGTGTTTTAGTTTAGAAGTTCCTGAGAGGAATGGGTTTTCAGAACATTTGTGCAGGTTATGTTAGCCTGGGTATAATCTTCATGTCAGTATTTGTATCATGAGATTAAAATGTAAAGAAGCTAAATAGCCCTACATCTTTCTCATAGTGGATATGTGCCATTAATGATTTCTCTATGTGAGAGAGCAAAATCCTCTAAAATGTCGCTACCATATGTTGTACTAATCTTTGCTCCTGCCTTGCTGCGTCTTAGGGCAATCTCATCTGTCAGAGAGTCTCCTTTTCTGCCCAGCTCTTCTCAATGCCACCTGATTTTCCATTAACTAACTGCCCACTGAGACGGAGCTTTCCTGCAGAAATTACAGAAATAAATACAGAACCGAATCGAGCGAATAACAGCATGAGTGATGAAATATTGGTGATACAAATGTTTGTTTATTTCAAATTCAGATTCTTAATGGTTATTTGTGCATACTAGCTGTACAAATTCATGGATTTCACTGTGACACTTTAAATAATGGATATACTGTGTGTTGTTGATATCCCCCCTCCCCACTACTGCCTTCCAGTGTCTCTCCAATCTTCCTGAGTCCCTCTTCTTGCTTAATCATAACTTTTCTACTTTGGGTCCTTTTACTTCTTAATTGAATTTAAAATTTTTACTTTATACCTTCAAGAGAAGATACAAATACTTGTTTTTCTGAGTATGACTTCTTATACGTAACTGGGTGATCTCTCTTTTATCCAGAAATCATATTTTAGATCCTTCTCCCTTCATCCAGCTCCACATATGTCTCTTCTATATAACTAAACACATTTCCCCACATCTTATGCTGGTCTCCGCACAGTATAGGCTCAGATTCCCTGGAAGAAGGAACTGTGCTTTGGATTTAATAAACATGAATTGTCTTTCAGCACATAGAAACAAGTTGTGAAGAAAACATGCTAGATAATAGAAATTGCCACTCCATACCTGTAACTGTTTTCTCTGGATCCAGGGTTCCCCACCTCACCTATTTCCCACTTCGAGTCCACATTTTCAGGAAGATAGCTGAATTCTAGAATACCAAGGTGAACTTTTAGTTAGGATTGTTCAGATTTCTCTGCTTGGTCTTGTGTGTGTGTGTGTGTGTGTGTGTGTGTGTGTGTGTGTGTATACATACATATATATATATACATATATATGTATGTATATATATATATATATATATATATAGAGAGAGAGAGAGAGAGAGAGAGTTGCATAAAGTAGGTTGAGATGTCATAACACCAAAGGAATAGCAAGGAAATCTGCAAAAATAACTGCTGTCCTCAATGATTTTTATGTTTGTTTTATCATTTGGGAAAGAAAATCTGCTTATTACATCAAAGCTACATCAGTCCTTGAATGTTGAAAACCCAATTCCCTCTTCAGCAGCTGGCCTTTGTGTTGCAGATCTGTCCCATCCAGTAATGAAAGCTCTAGAGGCACAGAAATGAGATAGGACATTGCTTTAGGGATGAGTGCAGCATGCATGGACATTTATTATCTTAAAATTTTTCAGCTCTATTGAAATATAATATTTACACAGCCTTAAAATTAGAATACATAATTAAAATTTTAATATATCCGTAGTGTTTTAGCACCATCACCACAATATAATTTTATATCATTTTAATCCCCTCCCACAAAAAGGAAGAAAACCGGCTTTTTAATTATTTTTAATTTTTTAGAAGTCAGTTGCTTTCTCGTTTCTCCTTTTGTTCAGTGAGCATTAATTTACTTGATGTTTCTATGTAGTTCTCTCCTGGATATTTTGGATAACTGGGTAGACCCTACGTGACCTTTGAATTTGCTTCTTTTCACTCAAAATATTTTGAAATTTTGTTTACATTATAGCTTGTATTTACATTTTATTTATTCCCTCTTGTGGCCAAATATTGTTGCATTGTGTGCATCTGCCACATTTTACCTCTCCATACATTTGTTGAAGGTCATTTGAAGTCTTTCCATTTTTAGCTCAGGGTAATATTAGTTAGAGGGATTTATGGTCCTTTTTTTGTTAATGTGCATATTTTCCTATTTTCTCACTTGATTCTCAAATGCAGAATGTCTGAGTCTTACCATTTGAGGAAGTGCTAAGTGATTCACAAGTGGCTGTATCCATTTACTTGCTACCAGCAACATATGAGAATTCAATACTCTACATTTTTACGAACCCCTAACATTGTCTTTTTTAAAAAAATGTAGTAAAGTCTTTCATTGTAAGTTTGATTTACATATCTCTGTTCATTAATCATATTGAACATCTTTTCAAACGCTTAATAGTTACTAGTGTACATTATTTTTGGAGAAATGTATGAATAACTTGCCTCTTTTTAATGAGATTATTTGTATTTTCATTATTGAGCTAGAAGTGGTTTTTATAGTTTCTGAACACAAGTATCTTATTAGATGTTCTTTTGAAGAGATTTTCCTCAGTGTATTAGCTTTTCCTTTTTTGTTGCTATTTGCAACACAAAAGGCCTTCATCTTTGATGTGGAAGGCTAGCTTAGCTCATCTTTTGGTTTTTTGTTACATGCACTTTTAGTCTATCTATGAATCCATTATCTAACCATGGTGACACAGATTGACCCCTACTTTATATTCCAAGAGTTTAAGAGTTTTACTTCTTACATTTCATCTCTGATACGCTTTCAAATAATTGTATGTGATATGATAGATCTATTGTCTATTTTATTTCACTTTATCTGCACGTGGATGCTTGATTGTCCTAGCATTATTTGTCATCAAGGCTTTTCAATCTTTATTCAGCTGCACTGGCATCCTTGTACAAAATGTACTGAATATAAATGGAATGGTTCATTTTTGATACTCAATTATATTTCAATGAGCTATAAATCTGTTCTAATTACTCTTGATCTATGTACAAAGTTTTGGGGGAAAAGCATGAATCTTCCAAATTGAATCTTATTATTAAAGAATGTTTTGTCTCTTCTGAGTTCCTGTATTGACATGTGAATTTTAAGAACATTTTATCAAAAGAGCTAGAGTTTTAATAGGATTGAACTTAAATACCAATTTGAAGAATATAGCTCATGTAACAGTAATACACTTTCTGATTCATGGGTGTAAATGAATTTAGCTTTTCTTCACTCTCTTTTTACCAATGCTTTATACCTTTTTTCAGATTTATTTTATTTTATGTGTATGAGTTTTTTGCCTGGATGGATGGATGTGTTCCACATACATGCCTGCTTTTGGCAGGTCAGAAGATTGCATCAGATCCCCTGGAACTGGAGTCACCAATGGTTGTGTGCCAACATGTATGTGCTGGGCATCAAACCCAGGTCCTGTATAAGAGTAACAAGTGCTCTAACCCCTCCCCCTCAATCATCTCCCTAGCCTCCAGTGCTCTGTTGTTTTATGGGGGGCATGTCTGGAACTTCTTTTGTTAATATATACCTCTTTTATTATTTTTAGTACTAATGTAAATAGAATTTTCTTCCTTTTCAGATCTCCCATATTTTGTGTATTTGCTCTAGTATAGAACATGGCTGAACTTTTATTCAAGTATTGTTTTTCTTATAGATCTCAGGATTTTCTTTGTATAGAATTACAGTGTCTACAAAGAGATATAGTTTTCATTTTTCCTTTTTGATATGGCATGCCATTTTCTTGTCTGCTAACAAGGGCTAGAATCTCTGGATCTATTGAATAGTAGTTATGTGAACAGTTACTGTCTTGTTTCCATTTTATGAGGAAAATAGCATTCATTTTTGTGTTTTATCACTAAATAGTAGGGTTAAGCTGTGGGTTTTTTGGTATTTTGGTAGATGTTTTTAATATCATCAAGTTTACTTCTATTCCAAGTTTATTGAAAGTTTTATTATGAATGCCATTTTCAGTACTGTCAAATTCCATGTTTGCTTCTATTGTGATGATCATATGAAGTTTTCATCCTACAGACTGTTAATATAGTATTTTGCATTAATTGACTTCCTACCTGGTCTTGTGTCCTATCATGTATGTAAGTTGCTAGATTCACTTTGTTAGTATTTTGATTAAGATTCTTAAAACCATATTTGTTTACTGATCTGTTGGTTTCATTGCTCATTAAGTCTCTTATATTTTTATGTAAACTGCATCATTCAATGAGTTGATAAGTATATTATCCCATAATTTTTTGTTTGAGAATTTCATATATTGATACAATGTGTTTCAATCAAATGCACCCCCCCATTCCCCCTTCTCAAATTCCTTCCCTATTGCCCACCCCCCATCATTCCTTTTCAGTTTCATGCGTTTTTTTCTTAAAAGACTTCTGACCGCACCTAGTATTACCAGTAGGTGCATGATTGTGGGTCCTTCTGCTGCAGCATGGGTAGCCTCGCACGTGCCACATCCCTGAAGAAAACTGACTGTCCCTCTCCTAGCAGCCATCAATCACCACTAGCTCCACAGCCACAGGTAGCACTTCAGGAGTCTCCTTCCTAACCATCCTGGCATTTTGTCTGGCTTGATCATACATGGGTATTGTGCATCTAGTCATAGTCATAGTGAGTTCCTGTGTACAACTGCCTTGTGGTGTTGGGAAAAGGTGATTTTGCTGCAGTCATTCATTAACTCTGGATCCTGCAGTCTTTCTCTTTCTTTTTATGCAATAATATCAACTTTGGGGAGTTGGAGATATGATAGAGATGTTCTGCTTAGGGCTGAACACTCCCCAATCTCTTGTTCTCTACAAGTTGGTCAATGTGAGTCTCTGCATTAATAACTTTCTGGTGCAAAAAGAAGTTTCTCTGATGAGGACTGAGAGATGTATTACAGCATGGATATATAGAAAAAACTGGGACAGTTTAATACTATGTTCATTTAGCAGAGTACTAGTAGGTCCTCTCCTGGGTCCTTTTACCTACCTAGCCATCCATGGGTTCTTGGCTCCATAATAGTGCCAGGCATGCCAAGTCTTTACCTTATTAAGCAGGTCTTAAATCTAATGTAAAAGTAGTTTGTTATATTAACGTTCATATCATTATAGCACCAGTGAGCACACTTTGTCACTCACAGGATTCACAGCTGGCTAAGACTTTAATCTATTTCCAAGGTACCGTGTATAGCAACTTCTAGCACTATGAAAAGCTATTCAGTAGGGATGAAGCTTCCAGATGAGTATTAGCTTGAGTTTTTCCATGTTCTGAGGTGATTCATGTTATGTGGTGCCTTACCATCAAATAGGATCTTACCATCAAATTCTGGAGTATAACCAAGAGCCTTGACAATAATTTGTAATGTTTGGGGTTTATGAGACCTCACTAGCCAAGCACTCCCAAAGATATATATTGCAACATGCAATGAGTTGATAAGTATTCTACCCCATGACTTTTTATTTCTTGAGAATTTCAGACATTCATAAAATGTGTTTTGACCAGATCCTCCCCCATCTATCTTAAGAAGTGTCTACAGGAGTAGGTTTCCATGTGGTGTTTTGAAAGTCTTACTGTCAGTTATTTCTCTCCATACCCCCTCATCTACACTGTCCCTCCATCTCCCACCCCATTTAACCCTTCTTATGCCTTTACCCTTTTCATGACACCTGGGTTCTAATCTGCCTTCCTTAAAGCGCCCAACCAAATACTCCTTAGTAGTTTCCTGGCTTCGATGGTACTCCAATTTAAATACTCTTATCTAAAAATTCAAAGCTAGCATCCACATATGGAAGAAAACAATCTGCATTTGCTTTTCCATGCCTGGGTTATCTCACTCAGAATGATTATTTTCAGCTCCATTCATTTACCTGCAAATTTCATGATTTCATTTCTGTTTACAACTGAATGATATTCTATTGTATATATGAATCACATTTTCACTCTCCATTTATCTATTGATGGATATCTGGCTCTTTCCATTTCCTGGCTGTTGTGAATGCAGCAACAATGAACATATGTGAGCAAATAGAGCCCTTTGAATATACACCCACGAGTGGTGTGTTGGCTAGTTTCCGGTCAACTTGACCCAAGCTAGAGCCATCAGAAAGGAGAGAACCTCAATTGAGAAAATGCCTCCATAAGACCTGGATGTAGGGCATTTTCTTAATTAGTGATTGATTGGGGGAGGCAGCCCATTGTGGGTGGTGATATCCCTGGCCTGGTGGTCCTCGGTTCTATAAGAAAGCAGGCTGAGCAACAAAAATAATTTTATGGTTGGGGGTTGCCACAAAATGAGAAACTGTCTTAAACAATTGCAGCATTAGGAAGGTTGAGAACCACTGATCTAAGGTATTTTATTCTTCATACTTTTTTATACTATTCAAATGTTTTTATCCTCTAAAGCAGTGGTTCTCAATCTTCTTAATGCTGTGAACCTTTACTAAATTCCCCAACCACAAAAATTTTCATTGCTTTTTCATAATTGTAATATTGAATCACAATGTAATATCTGATATTTGAGGTATCTGATATGTGACTCCTGTAAAGGGTTGTTCAATGCCCCCAGAGGGGTGGAGACCCACAGGTTGAGAACTCCTGGTATAGAATCTTATCCGCAAATGAGAATGATTTGACTTCTTCCCTTCCACTTGCATCCCCTTCATCTCTTCCTCTTGTCTTATTACTCTAGCTAAGGCTCCAATACTGTGTTGAACTGGATGCTTTTATTGTTTTTCGGCTCTTAATCACCCAGTTGTCTTCCCAGTCCCTGGAATAAAGGCCTTTGAGGTATGTCCTTATGTGGTGATATTGTGTCCCCCAGTATATTGTGCACCCTAATAAACTTATCTGGGGTCAGAGAACAGAACAGCCACTAGATAGACATAGAGGCCAGAAAATGGTGGCACACACGCCTTTAATCCTAGCATTCCAGAGGAAGAGATCCATTCGGATCTCTGTGAGTTCAAAGCCACACTGGAAACAACCAGGCATGGTGACACACGCCTTTAATCCCAGGAAGTGATGGCAGGAAGCAGAAAGGTATATAAGGCATGAGGACCAGAAACCAGAGCCTTTTAAAGCTTTTAGCTTTTAGCAATAGTTCAGTTGAGATCCATTCAGATGAGGACTCAGAGGCTTTCAGTCTGAGGAAACAAGATCAGCTGAGGAATTGGCAAGGTGAGGTTGGATGTGGCTTCTCTGATCTTTCAGCGTTCACCCCAGTACCTGGCTCCGGGTTTGTTTTTATTAACAAGACCTTTTAAGATTCCTGCTATATCCTTATCCTCTAGATTTCATTGATTTCTTTGTAATATCTCTTCTTGCATCTCTAATTTTGTAAATTGGGGATTCTCTTTCCTTTGCTTAATTTGGATAAGGATTTGTCAACCGTGCTAATCTTTTCATAAAACTAACTCTTCATTTCAGTGATTCTTGGCTCTAGTTTTAATTTCTATTTCATCAGTTTCTGCTCTGCTCTTGCTCATTTATCCCTGTCCACTGCTTTAGGGTGTTGTTTGTTCCTTTTCTTCCAAGGCTTTAGGGTTCATTGTGAAGTTGCTTAATTGTGTTCTCTTTGATTTTTTCATGTAGACACTTAGAGCTAAATATGAACTTTCCTTTTAAGACTGTTTTCATACATTTCTATATGTTGTGTTTTCCTCTTCATTCATTTTAATTTTTTTTATTTCTTTCATTCATTATTTAGTAGTGTGTTCTTTAATCTCCATGACTGTGTGTATTTTCTATGACTTCTATTGTTGTTATCTAGTTTTATTCCCTTGTAGTTAGATTAGGAACGGAAATTATTTCAATTTCCTGTATTTGTGGAGATGCTTTATGTCCCAATATGTGGTCTATTTTAGTAAAGGATCCATGCATCACTTACCATTTTATATATTTTAAAGGATTTGCAAAGGATTGGAATTAATCCTTTTTTGAACTTTTAGTAGAATTCATCATTGGGTCAAATGCACCTACATTTTCACTGAAGAAAGTTTTAATATTACTAACTCAGCCTTTATATTTACTGTTGACTTATTAATATTTTCTTTTTTTTCCTGAGAATATTTGGAAATCTTATCACTCAATTTATCCATTTTGAACTAAGTCATCTTCTTTGTTGGTGCACAGTTTTTCATATTATTCCCTGGATTCTTTTCAATTCCTGCTAGATGGGTAGCAACACTCCTCTTTAGTAACCTGAATCTACTTCCCCCTTCCCATTTTGTCATTTTACCAAAAAAGTCATTAATTTTTGTTGATATTTTCAAAGAGCCAATCTCTGACTTATTGGTATATTCAGTATTTATTGATATATTGTTATTTTTGTTTCATTTTCCACTGCTCTAATCCTTATTGTCACCTTCATTCTGTTTTGTTTGCTTATTTTTCTAGTTTCTTAAGGTGGAAGGTGTATTTATAAATCTTTTAAAGAATCAGTTTCTTGTAGCTGTAGCCTAGGCTGGTCTTGAACTTCTGATCTTCCTCCCTCCATGTCACACCCCTTGGTATGCACGTAACATATGTTATTACCAAGGTACTAAGACCAAGTATAAGGCTTAAATTTTATATTTGCTTCTGATCTTGAAGGGCTATAGTTAAGGAATCACTCTCAATTTAGATAAAGGTGTATAACTTTTTAACTGTAATTAACCAATTATATTTCCCTCTAGTATCCATGACCTTTATGATCCTCATATAATTCATTTTACAAAGAAAATCATTTGCATGATGTAATTGATTTCAATAGACATTGGGTTTCTTTCATATCATGAGAGTCAATTAATAGCCAGGCTAATAAAGCCTTGAAGAAAGAAAGAGTGTCAAATATTTCATAAGCTCCTAAATTAAAACAGTTTTCTAGGTAGTTCCTTTCTCCAATGTGTTTCAATACAGCATTGTTCCCATACCCATATAAAGGCAGCAGGCATAGTGACTGGGGGAGAAACCAAACCAAGAGAAAAAGGAAGCACCTCTTCCTTCTTCCTGAGACTTCTATAGTGTCATCTCATTTTCTTGGTGTCTTATGATAACCAGCTTTGACCTCAAAATACAGAAGGATCCTGAGTTTACAAGCACCACAGTATGGCTAGCCTTAATAACAAACATCAGATGCTATACATCCAACAAGAAAAAAGACATCATTCTACTCTCATGTTTATTTTCAAAGGACTCTTAATGGCTCCCAAATTTGGGGTCATTTTTTAATAGAAGAATTCTAGTTTTAAAGGATAGAAGACTATTGCCTCTTTCCTTGCCATTTAAGGCTGTTTTGTGGGTGCTGGGTGCTTCAGAACAGTGAGTAGAGAAAGGAGGAAAAGCTGAAGGGTTGTTTTTGTTTGTTTGTTTGTTTGTTTGTTTGCATTTAATGCCTAGATATGTTTTCATGTGAGCCCTCTTTTGCTCTCAGTGTAACTTAATTCATAGAACATGGTGCTCACTATCTCAAACCAACCTTCCTTACGTGACAGGATACTATCCAAGGGTCCTGATGTTCTTCTCCCCATAAACTCACATACAGTTTTTAAGTTTGCAGAGATAGAGCCAGAAATCTGAGTGATTTTTTCCAGACTCAGACACCTTTCCTACCTTGACATCTGAGGAGTTTCTCAGCTTCGGCTTTCTGTCTCCTAGGGAGAGTAATCCTGACAAAGATGTGGTACTGGCTGTTCACCTGCATTTTCCTCTCCCTGGGGCTCCTAGATTCCCTTGCCAAACATATTGAAGTGCAAGTGACAGTGAGATCCTTTCAGTCTGGATTCCTGATATATTCATAACATATTCGGTAGCAACTGGTTTTTGCTTTTTTTTATTTTTTGAGTGATAGCGCTGCGTTATGATAGAAGCTCCAAAATCCTCAGTGACTTTGTGAAGCAAAACTCCAGGCAAGCTAATTTTAGACAGAGTGAGGAAAACATATTTATGGCATTAATCCACTGTGATTTGGGGTCAATTTATTACTGTAGCATAATGTCCCATACCCTTATTAATACAATTTCCAAAACTCAGTAGGAGAGAAGGTCACATGCAGCCATTCTAGCATCAAAGACTCAGTTTGCAGACAATATTCCAAATACTTGCCTAATGAAGAGAACTAAGGACACAGCATCCACCCAACTAGCCAAACGATAGCTGCAAGAACACATTAAACCAAAAACATTGAGACAATTTTTCAGCATTCGTTACTTTTAATTCAGTGGGTCGTGCTTTTGTGTGGTCAATTACAGTCTATTTTTGTGCACAATTACAATAACTAACTCTGGTAGCTGTGTGACACCAAGGGATAAAATGATACATATGTCAGCTTAATGTTCCAACTTTGAACATTATAAAAATTATTTACAAATCAACTTAAATCCCATGCTTAAGAACAATACTGACATTTTTCGATTTCCTACACTGTTTAACAGTAGACTGGAATAACCCTAAATTGTTGTTAAGTAATCTGATTTATTTATTAGCTGCAGTCATTTGTATGTTACAACAAATTCGTTTATTTATTTGTTTATTTTTGTATTATTCCTATGATGCTTAGAATGCATTAGGTTGTGATCTAATTGCCTATTATACAATATTACATAACCTACAGAATTGTCTGAATTTATAAAATGAGCTTTGGTCACTATAGGTGGGATAAGAGCAGTATGGGGATGAGAGCAAACAAATGTAAATGAAATAATATCCAGTTAGCAGAGACTAGCATAGAGTGCTTTTGGTGCATGTTCTGAGAAGAGAATCCCCAAATTTGCCAGTGGAGGTTAGTAAAATTTAAATGGAGTGAATACATACTGAATTTCACCTAAGGGTAGCGTAGTCTCTCGTACGGCAACAGTACTATTTTTCAAACGTTTAAACTCCATTTCAGATGCCCACACCCTACATGCTCTCAGTGGTACATGAGAAACCATAAATATCAACTCTGATAATTCTTTCAAAGTTATGTCAGTGATTCCTTTTTAAAGACATCTGCATCTGATTACAATCAGATTGGGCCGGGTGTGAAATAAACTCATTCTGTTAAAATTAAGAAAGTGGGTGTTTAAAGTGACGAAATGCACAACATGGCTATTTCCAGTAACTTCTCCACAGCTCCAATCAAGTCTGACTTTTAAAAGCCTTGATATCACTTTGATAATCATAGTCACCTGCCTTCATGCTTTGTTCCTCTTGGATTATAGTCTTTTTTTTTTTTAAATCTTCCTATTTGTATTTTTATTTTTATCAAATGAAACAATGCTGAAAGTTCAACTGGATTCATTTCAAAATGGGAACATCCTAAACATGTTTTCTGACCTTCCAAACCCAGCTGTCTCTGCTTCTGTGGTATCAACTCTTGAGTTCCAAGAACACTAACTTCCATTTCTCAATGTATGACATTCTCCTCCTAGGATCAGCTCTTGACCTGAGTCTTCCCTGTATTTCCATCTCTATGTTAAGATACATCTACATTTCATGCATATATCCACATCAGTAGTTCGTGTGTGTGTGTGTGTGTGTGTGTGTGTGTGTGTGTGTGTGTGTGTGTAGGTACTTGTATGTACATACATGTGGTTATAGGACAACCTCAGGAGCCATCCATCTTGCTTTTTGAAACAGCTTCTCACTGAGCTGGGGATCATTGATGAGGCAAGGCTCACTGCCCAGTGCCTCCCTATGGTGATATTTTTCTTTTGTACCAAAATGTTAATTGTATGTTAATAAATAAAGTTGCCTGGGGGTCAGAGCTATTAGCAAGCCATAGGAAAGCAGGGCAGTGGTGGTGTACGCTTGTGATCACAGCACTTGGTAGACAAAGCTAGGTAAGTCTCTGTATGTTCAGGAATACAGCCAGCATTGGATACACATGCCTTTAATCTCAATACCAACCACAGAACACCTGGAGGTCTATACAGACAGGCCGTGATGAGGCAGTCCTGTGGTTGGGTTTACAACCAAGGAGAAGGCAGAACAGAGACTATATAAAGACATTAACACAGGAAGTAGCGGCTCCTTCGGAGAGGTAGGACCACTGCAGGAGGAAGGGTAAGGTTTTAGCTCTTAGCTCTGACCTCTTGGCTTTCTTCTTTGCATTGGTTCTGTGTTTCTTATTTATAAGACGGTTGGTTACATCTACACCTCCCTACTGCTGTATATACAAGTGCACACCAGCATGCTCAGCATTTTTCCTGTGAATTCTGAGGCTGAGTCGGGCCTTCATGCTTACAAGGAAAGCACTTTATTGACTGAACACCCCCCCCCCCCCCCGCCCCAAGCACAACAGTGACTCTCAAATGCATGCCATTTGTCCATGACACTGTCAACTTGCAGTATCTCAGAGTTCAGAGTTGCATTTTATTCCTCAGTTTAACTTTGTTTCTTTTCCTAATTCTTCTTAGTGCCATCTCAGGCCATTTATCGTTCCTTTGCATTTTTCATATATATATATA